>JAQFYE010001704.1:0-21361 GCA_034694305.1 Protaphorura glebata | reverse complement strand
CCACCGGGTATAAATTCAAAGCACCCGGGTATTTACCCGGGTATATACCCGCGGGTATTTACCCTTTACAACCCTATACGGCCTGAAATCACGTGCAACAGATTTCAAGTGTAATTGCCACATTTAGTTCAAATAGAATTTCCCGTGACCCTTGAAATGTTTCACGTGATTGCAGAAACTTTCCATTTCGAGTCATTTAAGCCATTTCAAGTAGTCGATTGCCAGTGTAATTACCACTTAAATTAGAAATAGATGAACTAATTACCCCGTCTTTGAAACTAATCTTCTATTTGCGGGCCCAATTATTTGGGTTTTTGTCGGTTCGACGAGCTCCAAGTCTTGATGAACATTTTTCCTATCCGTTTTCAAAGCCGTTTGTCGGAATACTACATCGATCAAACTAACTGACGGAAGCCAACTCTGTAAATCAAGAAAAATTATTTAAATGTTTACAACGTACTACATGAATTTTAGCTGCAAAAATGTTCATAGTGTCTGAAATGAGTAAAAATGCTGATGTGTAATTTAATATTACGATTGAAGTAATGACTAAATGACAATTGAAATACAACGACTATGCCTATACCCAAATCTTCCAAAATATAAGAGAAACATAAAGATGGGCCGGTGACGCAATGAAATAGAATTCTGATTCAGAAAATTGGCCAGAAGTGTAAAAATTCATACCTTATCTTTAGACGCCGTGACAATGACATTCCGATTCGGTTCCTCATCAAAAGATTCCGAAAGACATCCAAAATGATCAGAATATTCATGAATGAGTGTTCGTTTGTCACGATTCATAGAGTCAAAGGCATACGTCATGTTGATTTTCTTAGACCGCTTCACTTGCATGACAACATCTGTCAACTTGGAATGAACCAATTCAACAAATTGTGGATATTTTTGAGCAAATTTCTTGCAAAAATCCGAGTAATTCGGTGCTCCTAGTCTAGTCTCAACATCAGGATTCTCAAGTTGGAGAGCTTGGGCCATTTTCCGATTTCTTTCAATCCGTGCACATTCTTTGTCACAGTCCAACCTGGATTTCAAAATAATTCAAACATTTTTTAAACTTCCCTGTGCATCCAAAATCTCAGGGTCCCAGTTCTTGTAGGACAAGATTGGAGGTTGATAAGTATATACAGGGTGGTCTGCAACTTTGGTTATGGTTCACCCTGTAGTGGCTTTCTTTAGGAATACCTGTAATGGCGAGAGGAAGGGTTCGTGTGCATACTGTACAAAGGAATATTAGTCTTAAGGGGAACAGATGTGCCGGTTGCAGTGTTAACAATACGATCCTTCAATAACAGTCTTCGATTGTTGGGATCCCTTCAAAATTAGAGGAAGTTATGACGAGAAGGTCATTGAGAGGTCAAGGTGATAGTTTAATTTTTCAACTTACACCGTTATTTTACTCTTTTCTTTACGAATGGATGCAGTCATACTCTCCACACTCTCTTCCGACTTCCCAGAACTATTTTCCTCATCCTTGTCCAAAAATAAACCGTTGAGTCCGGCGGCCACCGCGCTAGCAACAACTCGATCAAATTCAATCTCACGTTTCCAACAATGTATATTTTCCTTCCGACGTCCACACATACATGTTGCTTCAGTCTAGACCATTCTCATAAAATTTCAATTTCAATACATATGTGAGTTGTAAAAAATGTCTTATTTTTTACCATTTCTTTGCACTTGACATCTGGACAAGTCCCTTCATGACAAGGTGCGGCACAAGTATGTCCACAGATCTTCCTTCGTTCCAGACATGGTAATTTACAAGGATCACCGGGTCGTTGACATTGGCCTGGGTGACAGATCCTCGGGCACTTGTGTCGTCCACAACCTAAGAGCTTTTGACAAGCAGTCCCACAGGAAACGTTCGTAACGTGACACAAAACATTTTTCCGAAGCTAGAAAGTAGTACAAGAAGTTCAAGTTAGGAATAAAAATTGAACTTAAATCGCGATATTATTTTATGATTCATTCTGATAATTTGGATCTGAATACTAAAATACACAATATATGTACTCTTCATTACAAGAATTGACTGCATATATACAAAATTGATCCAAATTCCACGCAGTACAAAAATTGAACTAAATTCTTCGGTAACAAAAAACGACATACATTTTGAAATACATTATAAATTTCTAAATAATTTTTTAACTTAATTGTCTGCATATTTAAATTTTGCTTAGTACTTCAATAAATTACAATAATCCAAAAACACAAATTGTTGGCGGGGTCTAATTTCTACAATATTTTAATTACCTCATGTTTCCCATAACACCATTTCTCTGTCAAATGACTGCAGGGTGGACAAACTGGGTCACTGTGACAATTATGAAGAACGGGGTGAGTGCAAGGATGTTCTCGACGACAAGGCTGAATGCAAGGTGGTGGTTTCGTACCACAAGGAACAGGTGGATAAATCACAGCAGTTCCGCACTCACAATGGAGTTCTTCAAATGCTAAAAAGATTAAAAATATTTATTGTTAAAATTAATTGGATATTTTATTTAAATTAAAAATAAACCTGTATCTGAACTTACAAACATTAGGACAAGGGTGACAATGACCATTGTGACACAAAGATTCACACTTATGATTTCCGCACTTCAAAGGTTTATCGCATACAATCGCACAAATATGATCTGTGTCAATGCAACACTTTGTGTTACATTTGTGGCGTCCGCAACTCCTTTTCTAAAGGAAATTAAAATAAATTGTTGAACAAAACACAATAATTCCAAAAACTTTTTTCGACCGGTGTTCAATTCCTATTAGGATATCCTGTATATTACAACTAACCTTAGTACACTTTTTTGCACAAAAGAAATCTCCAGAACTGAGGAGGTCAACGCAAGGAATGTCATTTTCTTGATTTCCACACCGACACTTGACTGTTGTTGTTTTTGTGCATGGAGGACAAAGGGTTTCCGTGTGACACTTTTTCTCACACTGATGACTTTTCCCTTGAGGGCCACAAGTCAAAATCTTTTTACATGTTTTACCACAAGTAGGAATGGGATCTGTGCAAGATTTTCGTGGTGGTAAATTCCGAATGAGACAAGCTTCTGCGATTGACGTTTGACCACATGGACAACTAATCACAACATCCTTTGAAGTTGGGCAAGGATTACACTGGTCAGCGTGACACAAGTCCGGACATTTATGACTCTTACAGTTTAACATCCTATCACAGATATTTTGACAACAGTACGTCGGTCTTTTCTTCTCATTACACTCTTTTGAGCATGGAACTTCTTTCTTATTCCGCTTGCAATGACAGTCTGTAAATATTGAAATGTAATATGAGCACATATCATAATTTTTTTTTATTCCCTTTTGACACTAAAAAGAGAAGAATTAATGAAAAGGTAAAAGAAAACTTACTCAGAATAACTTTCTCCGCGCAATCCTCACATGGACCAGCGTGACATTTCTGTGAGCAGAAGTGTTGGTCACAATTTAAATATTTCCCACAAGTAGATCCACACACAAAGGCTGTCTTACTGCTACATTGAACGAATGCAGAATTCTTTCCACATTCACATTTCCTAGAAAAAAAATCAAAAACAATATTTTACTTAAATTAACACTTTTTTTTTAGACAAGGACGCTGAAATAAATACACACCTCATAACTTGATCCGTGCATGGTGGGCAAGGACCTGGATGACATTGAAGACTACACAAATGAGTACAATCTGGCCCTCCGGATTTGACCTTCCCACAAACTAATGAACATGAATGTGGAAGGTCTGAGGTCGGTGAGGGATCTTTCGTCTTCCCACAGAAACAAACGTAAGTCTCAGGAAATGTGTCCACAGCATTTTGACAACCCGGACATCTCCAACTTCCCTCTATTTACAAAAACAGAAGAATAATAATTAAAATACTAGTTAGAATTAGACGTAATCCTCTCATTACGGGTAGGATACAAGGAACGACGGCAGACGATGAAAAGTTGTAATTGGTAATAAAAGCTTACCGACAGCAGAAGAAATCGCCCATTTTTTGACGCACGTAAGATGGAAGACATTGAAACAATTTCCACAACTCCAAATTGGTTGTCGTCGATAAAGTTTGGCACAACACACCATACACTCATAATTACTTCTAGTCAGCTGATCAACCAAAGTGTCTCGTTGATTTTTTGATTCTCTTGGAACTGAAGGTTCCGGTACCTTTACAGTCTTTACGGTTTCTGGTGGTGGGGCTCTTAGAACAAGTTTAGATCTTGATTTCGGACGACTTGATAATTTCGACACGGTTTCTACTTCAACACTGGGTACCTCCGAGGTATATTCACCGAAGGGTGTTTCAGGAAAGGATACACCAACTTCTCCCACCTGTTCATTTCTCCAGTAATCAGGGCGAGAATAGGATCCTCTTGGACGATAACCTTCTCCACTGGAATATTGACCCCGTGTTTGCCCTTGACCATATCTGTAATTGCTTGATGCAAAATTTTGTCCGGTCTGCTCATTCAGATCCTGATTTGTACCGTAGTCCCCAAAATCTTCGTAACCACCATAAGCTGTATATTGTTGTGTCTGTGTCGGTGGTGCGCCATAATAGTAAGTAGTTCCATTTTCTTGACGCGGTGTCGGGGCGGGGCGAAATTCATCATTGTACCCTTGCGCCTGTGCCGGCGCTTCCGCACGTCCCCCTACTGAGTTTGAGTTACTATTGCTACTGCTGCTAAATCCGTGTCCGTTTCCGTGATTATTACTATTATTACCATTACTAGGTTTTCTATTTCTTGGACGATCGTTATAATATGGTTGTCGTTGTTTTGGATAACCTCTCGAGTACCCTTGACCTGACCGCCCGTGAGATGCCGCTCCTGTAACACTTTGATCTGGAGTTGGATACTCCGCCATTTTTCCTTTCCTGTAATTTTAAAAGTCTCATTTATATAAAGTTTATACCAAACATCCGATTCGGAAACGCAATAATGGCGTAGTTTATAGTTTCGAATATAAGAATGTAGCGAATAGTGGTATGCCAATTTGAGGATCTCTGGTCAGCTTCTGCTAACCTGGTTGTAAATGGTAGGGTGGTAATCCCGTGAAGCTGGTTACACCCAAAAAGATTATGATCGTACGCATTATGCGCAAAATAATTTCCAACCAGTGAAATAGTGAAAACTGATGTCTCAAATAATTTAAAATTTGTACTCACCATACGGACCAATTAAAACTGGTAAAAGTCGACTCGTTCGTTCGGGATTACCCCTCCGATGTCCGACACACACTTAATTGATTATTCTGCTGCGTACTGATAAAAAATAAAATCGTCTGTGAAAATTCAGAAAAACGAAAGCAGAGCAATAATTAATTTCAAAATTCAATATGTCAAAAGTTGTCACTCCATACCTGTTAGTTCAGTTCTTCAGTTATATAAGTTGGATTTGATGGAATTCAAATGAATGTAGATTTTTCCTATATTTTACTTGGAAAGACGTTCGGTCGACGTTTTGGAAGACTAATTATTATGTAATTTTACAGACAATTACACAATTAAACCGTAATTTTTTGATTGCCAGACATTCACAGCCCTACATTACAAAAGAACGGAATTATTTGAAAACGGTACTATATTACGGATAGTCCCGGATAAAGACTATAGATGGTGCTGCGAGTACGAGGTCCGCAATTTCGGACGAGCAAGATCACAGATTCTTACAGGCGGTTATCTTATCACTTATCACATCACCAAAATCTACACTATACATTATACATTTACCTTGACAATATTTTTCTAAGTCTATTTTGAGTTTACTTAATGATCAAGGAGTTGATGATAAGCCAAAATTCAGGTTCGTGGCCAGTTTGGTTTGGGAATGTTCTTCTAGTACGGTAAATACGGTATAATATGATATGGTATGAATAGATACGGTAATAGTACGGAAATCTTTATTAAACCGTCTTTAGTTCATAGTTCCGTACTGCTTCAGCCAGCTCATGCATGTGATGGATGTGAAGAGTTTGATTCCTTCGGAGAGACGATGTATCGTGACTGCTTTAGTTGGGATTTTCCACACTACTGAAGTACCCGGTTATCCTTTCTTGGGCAAATCCCTGCCGAACAAATGCGGAGCGACTATTGCGCTAATGTCAACAAAAATGGTGCAATAATTGCGTAATAATAAACACAATTTTTAGTTCATGCGTATTTATTATTTAAGTTTCATCCAAATCATTTCACAACTTTTTTTTTGAAAATTTTGTTTCTATTTTGCATTCTTCTAATCATCATTCTACTAGCCGAACTTCCCATTACAATAATTACAACTTCCTCGCACATACAGTATTTCACAAAGAGATGATGCTTTTGAGTGGCGTAAGCAGGGGTATTACAGATTTACAATGCAATAATGTGACACATCGCCAATACGATTTCATAATACATACAAGGCGTTCCATTTATGGCGTTTTACCAACTACACATTTGACCCAGGAATGATTCATCCAAATAATATCATAACTTTTTGTAACATTTTATTTTATTTCAATTTGGCATTTTTCAATCATCTACATCCAAACTTCCCTCTCAAATAATTAGTAGCTAGCTTATTTCCGAAGATTGTGGTTCCATCAGACATGGCTTAATTCTTATGTACCACCCTGTATGTAACAATTCATAGAATACAATTTATTTCAGTAACCCTCTGTAAACTTATGACTCTACCTGTAAACTCAACTTCAAACGGAAATATTAATCTGAAGTGTGTAAACTTTTATCTCTGAGCTGTTTCCTGTCAACTACAATACAAACGCCTAGTGTGTCATTCCATATTCTATCATGCTAATTTGTGGTCCACTTTTAGCGCGGTCTGTCTATAGCAGTAGATACTAAACTAATCTTTAATTATTCAAATGGCCGAATATGTAATACGAATACGTTGCTATTATAGGAGAGATGAGACCATTACACTCATCCATCCGCGTCCCTTCGGTGAATGTGAATTCTATTGATTTTATTATTTCTCTAGAGCACCTACGCACACATGGCTGGGTGCCCACAATTCCAATATTGCAAATCCATAAGCATATTCGTTGCAAAAATGCAAGATGAGTACGCATTGGTAATGTGCAGAATGTGTGGCCTTAAAATAGCGCATACTAGAAACTAGACTATCGCTTCTAGCACCCACTAGTCCAGTCAGTCACTTCGCAACTTACATTACATGAAAAAGTTTGTGGCGAAATTAATTAATTAATTGAATTGTGTACACCACACTATTAGATTGTATAGGGTGGTTCATAATAATAATCTCCGTGAATTCGTACGAACCGCCCTGTATCTACGACGGTTGTTCTTGCTATCATTCTCCATCGGATTCCCCGAAAATTATTTCTGTAAATCTGGTGCACTTTCATACTAAATACAACTAAAGGGGCTGAACTTCACAAAAAATTATGGATGCAGTGGGTCGACATATTATTTAACAGGTGGTCGTTATCACTTGAACCAATTTTTTTTCTACGTCATGTAAAATCTAACATGCAAAGTTATAATCAGGGTTATGCCTGACAAGGTGCTGAACGTGTGTTAAAATTAATCTATTTTTGTATGTTTATGTATGACGAAACTGAATAGATTCTGGAGTTGTAGTAAAATACAGGTGTGCGTACGTGTACGTCGTGTCTGGTTAATATGGTCTAGTGTAGAGTGCAATATGTTGTTTAAATAAATAAAATATAAGGATATGAAAGTATAATATTGTGTAAAAAGTGAATGCTCTGAACTGTGTGGTGAAAAATAATTTAGAAGGATTATAATGAAACAGAAAAATGAGCAGATTAATTATAGGAAGCTTCGGAGTTCAAGCAGAGGAAATATAACGCCAAATTGGTGCTGGAAAGTAAGTTATTGTGACCGTACACAATTAAAATCTTGGCAGTACAATAGTTTAGTCAAAATAAACCCCTATTACTGTCTATAAATATACAAAATCGAATTTGTTATTCCAAACTGGTGACACTACGTCAACGGAGATCCTAGGGAAATTGTCAAACAGTGTCCAATTTGATAACCTTAACAGCACGGACTTTTATTCCTACAGGACATTTTGACATGGTTTGTGTTTGGACCCGGCTTTTAGTAACAGATACTTTTCGGTTGTATGCTTATACATATTATCCTAGTAGTAGCCGGGTTAGTACCCGGCTACTATTTAAAAACCCGGATTGTATTTGGTCAAGGCTTCTATTTCAGGAGACTCACTGATTGGTCCGATTTATTTCCAAACTCAGGCTTCTGTTTCTAATCCGAGTCACAGGTTCTGAACGGTCATTTACAGCATTCGACGCTACGCTGGGTCCCTACGATTAAGAGCGAGATACACATTTATGTGTGATCTAATAAAATATTATCTTGTAATATAAGATGCGATTTTCAGTTTTTCCAATATGTCATTCCTGGGAGAGTCTCATAATCAAACAACCTCCATATCAAAGAATTTATCTAAATATTACGACAGAAATTATCTGACCGACAGCTTCGATTGCCATTCTTGAGAATGTGTTTGTTGTTCATACTTAATAATTGTCTGACAGGTATTCCGATCAAATGGAGGACGGATTGCACTCATTACAATTTGTCTCTTTTTGCTTTACATATTGTGGTTAAAAAGAAGCGGACATTTCGAAGAGGTCAGCAATGACCAATATCCTCATTCAAATCCGTGTACTATAGCAAAAAATGACCGAAGTCACCCAGCAGCACGGAGGTAACATTCACATTGTACACAAATCGAGTCAAGTAGGCTATTATGCCCCACTTTGCTGAAAATCTGCCGATTTGCCCCATCCGCCTTTTGTGGGGGTTCTTTCGGGGTAATATGAATATGTAGTTAATTAATGGGGCAAATTGATACACTTGGACCAATTGGGGCATCGTGCTACAGCTTAACCCAATGAGCAGTTGAATTAATATTTTCTTCTATTTCCGATTGTCAGATGTATCGTAGAGCTTCCAGAGACGCCACTATTGACAGCAGAATGTCCGAGCCGATTAGGAAACCAAATGTTTTCGTACGCGATCCTCTACGCCATTTCGTTGTACAACCATCGCGCAGCTTATATGTCTCCACTGATGTCAACTTACATTTCCAAGTATTTTAAAATTTCAATGGACACGATAGACGACGACATTTACAAATCCACGGAATGGAGCGTCCATTATCTTGGAGCGAACGTTCCACTGCACATCAGGAATCTCACTTCAACCAGTCCTCACATAAAATTTTGTTGTTACCCACAAACATGGAAATATTTTGATGAAATTCGGCCCCGAATTCTCCATGAATTCAGATTCCAAGACCACGTGAACAAAATTGTTAAGAATGAATTGGCCGTTGCACGGAAAGGATTTTCAAGATCTGTGGGACCTTTCGTTGGTGTACATATTCGTCGGACAGATTATTTGGGGGAAGAAAAAAGAATTAATTTTCATTTACCTTCAACGGAGTATTACAAAGGTGCCATGGGTTATTTTAAATCCAAATATTTAAATCCAATTTTTGTTGTTGCGAGTGATGACATCCCTTGGTGTCGGGAGAATTTTGCCAGTTTTGTGGCTGAAGGTTTTTTAATTCATTATATTAATGGGACGTCGCATGAAGATGGCGGTTTAGATTTGGCAGTTTTAGCAAAATGTGATCATGTAATTTTTGGCATGGGGACTTTTGGATTTTGGGCCGCGTACTTGAGTCCTGGTGAAGTTGTCTACTGCTCAGACTGTTTAACAAAGGATTCGATATGGCTCACTGATCCACTCGTTTATGGTGGAGATTATGCAAATTTTGTACTGTCGAGCTGGAAAGGAATGTCCTGGAATGGCAGCTCAGAAAGTTAGCTCAAATATTGCTTTTGGGAAAAGTTTGCTGCGTTGCTATACAGCAAACAGCAACACTCAAGTTGAAACTTGAAATCGCGCATTTGCAATACCCTGAGCTTAAAGGACTCAAATGCAATGTGAGCAAGTGAGCATCGACAACTGGTTATTTTTGTGACGTCAGTGATCAATTTTGTTTTCAAAGCATTTGGTTTGGTAATTTTTGACAGACTTTTTTGTATCCTATTGTATTGAAATTGAATATCGCGAATTTTAATGTTTGAAAATGTATTTAATTTATTACTTGGTGTACTTACTACAATAAAAATATATAAAAAAAATACACCCTCATTAATTGACTGTTAGCAAAAATGAACGTTGGTCCATTTTGCTCTTCGGGGTCTTGTTTTCCGGTTGACACCAAATCCTAACTTTGCGATGGAAAGACTGTTCAGTGGTTGAATAAATGAATTCAAATATCAAATCGAAAGGATTTTAATTTATTGATAGTAAGGCTTACAGAAACAAAAGAAACAAAGGGTGATCAGACTCTCAGATGTTCCCTCTGGGTGGTCAGGGTGAGACTGATACCTTATCTGGATTTTGAGATCCTATTTATACTAAAAAGTTTGGCTTAAAGAGATAGCTAAGAGAAGCTGAGGGGTGACTCGTTGACTTCTTCCGCGCGTTGATTCATCTGGCCTTTCCCTAATGGGGCAGGAGTCATCTCGGGTATTTTCCTTTGGTAGTGTGTGGAGAAGTCGTCATCCCGGGATTTCCAGGTACCCGATTCGGTGTTATCCATTCCTATGCACGTGGAGAAAGTCAGAAGGAAGTTAGTCATCACTGTATTTCATCCTATCCGATTCGGTGACTTCCTTGTGACAGGCGGGTTTTTCCGTCCGGTGGCTGGTTTTCCAGGTTGCTCAATCCGGGTTTCCCCGTGACTTCGGTCTTCGGTGGAGAACTGGAGTTCGTAGTGAGTCACGTCATCCTCAAGCGTTTTGGAGAAAGTTGTAGAAAGTTACAATTCCCTAACATGACATAGCCGCTGAGGCCGAATCAAACATCGTCGCGTATTTTTGGGTTGCTTCCCATTTGGCCTGGAGACGTACAACTTAGGTACCATCTAGTAGTAGGAAAAACCAGTGGAAAAAACCTCTTTAAAGCAACCACCGGGAGTGCAAGTCCGAGGAATCGAACCCCTGCACAGCGAGACAGAATGGGCCAACCATACCATCATGCTGCAATGGACTTGCTTACTACAATAAAAATAAAAATGATTTCTTTCTAGTGCGCAAAAAATAAATGAAATTCGTAAGTTTTCCTCATTGTATTCATGCATAATAGGAATTTTAATGGGTAGAGCTAGAATTTGGATGAAGCCGGTTTAGTAGTTTAAGTTTAGCTGAGCCCGCTATTGCGAGGGTTTGATCCTTCAAGTATACATACTTTAACGCCGGTTGCCCTACATAGAGGTTTCTCTATGTAGGGCTCTTAACTGAGGTATCTTTCTTCTACTAGTAGTTCTGGACTTGTGTAGATTGCCAGACTAATTTTGTGCTACCTGATTATTTTCAGGAGTACGCCGGAACTACTATGTAATGGGTTTAGATCAGCAAGTGCAAAATTACATAAAATCAAAATATTATATAAACCTTTCTGCGTTTGTTTGTTTGTTTATTTAATTGTCATCGAAAGCATTGAGGTACACAAAGTGAACTACACAGTCAACGTAACATGATATTTGGTTTTCAAGGATTTAAGTCTTCTTCCAGTAGTCCTTCAGAAAAGCTGTAAAATATCAAACAAGCACAAGAGATATTACTACGGGGATTCAACACCAACATTTTACTCATGCTCGGACCGACTCTTTCCGAGGTCGTTGCAGACTTGAGCCAATTATTTCGGTATAGTGATGTACCGAAATTTCGGTTGACCGAAACTTTCGGCGGAAACCGAAACCAAAATTTACGTTTCGGGCACACTCGGCCATAGACCGGTACCGAAATTTTCAATTTTTGGCCGAAAGCCCACGAAGATGTACCTGAAATTTCAGTTGACCAAAATTTTCGGCCTTAACCGAAACGAAATCGAAGTTTCAATTACAGCCACAGACCGGTACCAAAATTTTGGTTTTCAGTGTTTGGCAGAAAGTCCATTTCGGTGCATCACTACTTCGCGAAATATAAATACATAGTTACTGTCAGCAATTCATGCGAGAAATCACTTTGGAAATTGCGTGAAGTGAAAGTAAGCAAAATTATTTTTCCTGTGATTACTTCAAACATTTACAACTCCAAGCAAAGACGAGGAAGATGGTTCTAATTTTAATGCTAACAAACAAAAACGATCAAATTCAAAAGAGTAATTTTAGTTGCAATTTGTATTTGTAAACTAAAATTATACAATTGCAATCAATTATTTTTTTAAATCTCCATGCAACTCTAATTGTGCTCAAATATTTTGGAAATTTTATATAATTATAATTATAACTAATTACTTTAAATTCTATTAGCGGGTAATTTGTAATTGTGACTAAAGACATTTGAATGTAAATGGCCCTTAAGGAAGTGACAATCAAATACGTACCTCCAGGATAAAGGGCTGTAGCATACATGACCAGAGTAATCGGTTCCAATCGTGCCGAAATAGTTGCACTTGAAGTGGGCGTAGGCACCGCTCCAAATACTTCCCAACTCTGAATAATTTGTTCTTCAAGAGATTTGTTAAGTTGAGTCTCCGGATGAGATTTGATTCCAAGGACAGTTCCAAATTCCCGAAATGCTAGACGGCGATTTAGCGGACGATCAAAGTGTTTCTTATCCGTAGCCACTTTTACTGTATTCATAAAAATATACAGAATTAAGTCGACATCATTCGAAAAAGTTTTTTGATTTCAATCAACGATAATAAATTCTTACCCAGACATTTCATGGCAGAAGTGGTGAGGACTTTAGCCCACTCAGAGGTGTCTGAAAACCAATGGGTGGTCCAGAGTGTCATCCCCAGGTCAAGTGTATCGCTCGAAGAATACCCTTTATATTTCGAATTCAGGATTTTTTCATAGTCCTTAATTTCAGATGTGAGATGAGTTGTCAGTTCGGAATCTGATTCTTCAATAGACTTCTGCACCAGAGAATATACAACGTAGCCGTCGATTGGATCCAAATTTCCCTAAAACATATCGCATGCAAACTTCTTTAAACGACACTTTATACAATAAACTATGATTCGCCATCTCGACTGTCCTGACCCACCAATTTCATCCAATTTTTCTGGTTATTCAGTCGATTAAGCTTCGACCAGTGCAGTGATTTTAAGGGTCCCACCACACGGAAAGTAAAAAAATTGGAGAAGATTGGTCAAACAGGAAGGTCAGGGTAGTGGAGATGACGAACCGATAAAAGTATAAGTAAATCTCCATGCTATAGTTTGTTAAACGGATTGTCCCTAATGAACGCGTCTCAACAAATGTACAGCGTGGCCCGGCATAAATTAATTTCGGTCATCCTGTGGCCCAAATTTTACAGCTTTTAATTCAGTTTTTCTATTTACTTCACTCAAGACCAATGGTTCTTTTAAATCCATGGACATTTTCCAGTACATCCTCGGTCGCTCTGAACTCCGTTTGTAGACAAACTTTGCATGAATAGCCTTTCCGAGTGAAGCTGCTTGTCGAGCAAAATAAGGGTCCGCAGTTGCATTTCCAGTTTGAAGAAGAGCAAACATCCAAATGGTCAAATAATGAAAATATTGACCATCTCCGTCCTCTCCACCTGCATCCAATTTACCGATCCGAAGTCCACCTGCCAATGGTTCTGCAATAATTAACTAGTAATTAGTTAATTTCATTAGATTTCAGTTTTAGTGTACACGGTGGCTAATTCATGATAAGACCTTGTCTTAAGGCGAATGTTAATTAATGTTTACGTTTTAATTTTTAATTAATAATATTAAATTACCAGTGTCAGTTGCAAGTGGTAATCGGCCCTTCCCATCTCTCGTGTGTCCAAGGACAGAGTGCACAGTTTCAATTAAACGTGTAGCACAAGTCAAATATTTCTTGTCCTGTGTTTCTTTGAAAAGAGTCAGGAAATTAATCACTGCAAATCCATCAGTCCACAAATAACGTCCACGGTGACCCTCGGCTAATGGAGCAGGGCACCAGCTTTTAGAAGCCTCCTCTGATAAACTTTCAAAGTCACCATAAATAAATCCCATGGATTTTTTGAATTTCGTTAATTTCTCAACATCCATTTTCTCTTTACTGTAAAATGAGAGAAAACGAGGGGAAATAATATTTTTCTTTACACATACATTTGATAGAATATAAGACTTAAATATCCTCATTAACGAAACAAATTGTGCGAAATTAACTGACTTAATTGACTCAAATTACGGTAAACTATTATTTTGCGTCAGAATTGAAAATCAAAACTTTTGATTGTAAAAATATTTGTATTTTGTACAGTACTAGCGGGTTCGTGGACACAAACAATGTTCAATATGCCCCATGCAGCGGAATATCAAATTAACTCGACTACGCTACGGTGGCACCACGCTTATGGAGCGCCTACTCTCTCGTTTCGTCAATTATGGGGTCACGTCAGCGGGTCAATGACGTCATGACTAAGGATTAATTGTATGGGCAAAAGTTTCAATTAGCTACAATAATGATCGAACGACTTTCTTTCTGCGGTACTCAAGTTTTGTAAATTCCTCCGTCACTGGTTTGGACAGTATAGCCTAACCCAATACCTTAAGGAGGTTATCGAATTAATTTGGATACCCGAATACTGGGTTTATTATGGCGGAGTCTGGACTACAATTTAACGCTTTCTTTGTATCGAGTATTATATGATACCCTAAAACTTCTAATAAAGTACGGTCTCCAATAAAACCCCGGGTATCGTATTAAAGCCCATTTACCTTGCAAAAATAGGGGATACGGTCGCGGGTCAGAAATATCGGACTCGAAACGGAAAACAATCGTCAATGGTTCCGAAAAAGTTACAAACTATTCCTATTCCATTCCCTCTATGAAATCCATGAACTCCACTACGTTTGCCGACATCGACAAACAGATTCCAAAACTCGGACTTAAAACACTGAGGATTTTGATATCAAAATGTCCCGGCGGGTAGGTAAAATGGTAAGGTCAATGGTTCAATTCCTGGTGGGCTCATTTCTTAATTTATTGTATTGTTCTTCATCCAAAATTAGTAGGGCATAAAAACGGCAAGATTTGTTTACTCAAGGAAAGTAAACAAACCAGCCACGATATGTGTCCTTCAGTCTTCACCAGCGTTTCGCGAATGCCAATTTCCACAAGGACTTAAGGCTTGGCTTAAGGCAATAATGCTGTGCAATACCCTACCTGTAATACAACGATAAATTTAAGGGAATGCATCCGCGACATAAATAATGACCTTGGAATTAGGTCATGACGAACACAATGGAAAAATTTATACCAACAATTCTTGACAGCTATGCAGCTGTCAGTCCAATTCTGATTTTCGTCCAATCTAATCTGGGTTATCATTTGGTTAATTGATTATGTTGCTTTCAAAAATCAATCGGACGAATTGGCGATAGTGAATGTGAACAATTATTTTGTGGAAGCAAATCAAGCAATTCGTCATACTTAAAAAAAGGAGGAAAAGACAAATGGTCAAAGAAATAATTCTACGAAATATACTGGCTCAATGTATTCAGAAGTATCCTGCCATAAGATCTGGCCTGAAGAGAACTTGTCGTTTTATTGCCTAATTTCTTTTTGGACGAAGTAGAGTTTTAATAGTATCTGTATTTCACTAAATATTCGTACGGCACTTGATCCTTGGAGATCTCCGGTATATGATTCGGGCTAATGTGGCCTCTAGGGTGACTCGTTGCTCGTTGGTATCTATTCAGGCTTAATAGCCAATAATTCATAGAATTGATAAAATAGGAATATTTGAACTGAATGTTTTTCGTGAAACTCTTATGTATTGTACTACAACTGTTTAATTTTTGAAGGTCATGAATATAAGACGGATGTGGAACATGGTCATCGGACTTATCGGTCTTTCAATTCTATACTTGTTGTACTTGTTGATATTGTGGCCAAACACGAAAGACGAAGAAATTGACTCGGACCAGGTTGTTGTTATCCGTTCATCTTATCACAATCCATGCAGTAAAGCCGTGATAGACAAAGGCATTCAATTGACGAGAACGTAATTACCAAATACATCAATTATTTATGGTAGTGAGGGTCGAGGGTTCGATCATTCATGTAGACATGGTTTGAAAAGGTTTTTCTATTAATTGACATTCACCGATTAATCGATAAGGCCATGTCAAGTTCAAGAACAGAGTAATTTTCTTTAAATTACGTCTTTTTTACTACTAGGGGTACATTCCTAGGCAAGATAGACAGACTCTGACAAAAAATACACGGATAATGTTTGATTGGTGTTATTGCCCATGCAAAATCATCGATTTGCCGCATGCAAGTTTAGTGCAAAATTAAGGTTACAGTCGTTTATTCTAAAAATTGTATGATTTTAACAGATGCATTACAAGATTGCCTGAAGGTCCAATATTGACGGCTGAATGTATTGACCGATTAGGAAATCAAATGTTTTCTTACGCTATCCTCTACGCTATTTCCTTGTACAACCATCGTACAGCTTATATGATGCCACTAATGTCAACTTACATTTCCAAGTATTTCAAAATTTCAATGGACACGATGGACGAAGACATTTACAGATACACCAAATGGAGCTACCATAAGCTGGAAGCCAAAGTTCCGGAAAACATCAAAAATCTTCCCGCGGAATATCCTTACATAAAATTCTGCTGCTATCCACAAGCCTGGAAATATTTTGATGAAATTCGACCTCAGATCCTCCATGAATTCAGATTCCAAGATTACGTGGAGGAAATCGCTGAAATTGAATTGACCGTTGTGAGGAAAGAATTTTCAAAATCTCCGGGACCATTTGTTGGTGTACATGTTCGTCGGACAGATTATTTGCATCTAGAAAAGAAAACCAAATTTAATTTACCTTCGACGAAGTATTACAAAGGTGCCATGACTTATTTTAAATCCAGATTCACAAATCCGATTTTCATTGTTGCGAGTGATGACATCCCTTGGTGCCGGGAAAATTTTGCCAGTTTTGTGGCTGAAGGTTTTGCAATTCATTATATTGCTGGGACATCTCAAGAGGATGGGGGTTTAGATATGGCAGTTTTAGTAAAATGTGATCACGTAATTTTTGGCATGGGGACATTTGGATTTTGGGCTGGATATTTGAGTCCAGGTGAAGTTGTCTACTGCTCAGACTGTTTAAAAAGTGATTCAACTTGGCTTATTGATTCAGAAGTATATGGTGGAGATTATGCCAATTTTGTACTGCCGAGTTGGAAGGGAATGCCCAGGAATGGAGGGGTTTTAAATTAGACAATTACATTTAGTTCGCTTTGGTTTGTATTCTTTAACTCTCTGATGATTTGTATTATATTATTATATGTACAGTTAATTCCAATTAAACGGCAATAAGACATTTGTAAAATCATAAATATTTTGATCATTAAATGCCGATCATTCAGTTTATTCGGGAATTATATTACGTTTAATATGCTGCCGCTGCCAGACTGCCACCTGTGGCATCCAAAACCCCTTAATGTAATTTGGAACACATTATCGGTCATCATAATTCAGAATGAACTCAAAATTGAGATGGATGACTAAGACTGGACGGAATTTTTAAAATTGCAAAACACGATGGATCCTCGTCACTGGATTCAATTTTCTTTTTACTTGGTTTAGAAAAACGTACAAAAAACAAACAATTTGAGAAGAAATAGTGTTTCTACGCTCTTGTGTGAAAATTTGCGATTCCAGGGACTGTAAAATTAATGAGATTACAACAGTGTAAATCTCCAGGAAAACTATATACTGCCATACGTCCGTTCTGTAATTGCCAGAGGCGTTTTCCGAGGGTGGTTTTAGGGGTCTGGACCCCCCTGGATATTATAATGCTGACTAGGTATAATTGAATAGGCCTAAATATTTGGTGTTTTGTTTGCGACATTATGTTCCAAAAGGTCAAAAACATTTCGAGCCTCTGGAAGGAACCCCCCCCCCCTGGAAAAATTTCTGGGATCGCCACTGGGAATTGCTGGATCAAAAGGGCGAGAAATTCAAATTCTATAATCCAGAAAATAATCAAATTGAATTTATCATTTACAGTAAATGTGAAGAATTAATAAAATTATGAAAAAACTAGAAGTAAATAGATGCGATTATTGTTTTTTGATGATTTTTGAAGTGTGAGTTTTAGTTTCGTTTCGTGTTGCACTTGGTAACTGGACAAATCGCGGTAGGGTAAGTTTTATTTCATAGTGTTTTTGTTTGTGTCTGTACATAGTATTAGTATGCTCGAAATAGCATATGCCCAAAATAAATAGTTCTGATTATTGATGACTATAATAAAATTACATCCAATCCAATCCAAAGCCCAGTATTTTTATTATTTTTCGGCGTACATACACAAATCACGAAATAGCGCAGCATTTTTTATTTTTCGGCGTAGTTACAAAAAACCGATGTTACAGTCACGTTGAAATTATTAACAATTTATTCTACCTACGTAAACCATCAAAATGTAAATGATTGGAACAACAGCACTTGGCACTCATCTATTTAATGTCCGATTTAACTGGATAAAATTGTAATGTGGGGTTTACGTTGATGTTTAAAATTTATTAATAATTCTAACTTGACCTGACCGTGACTTGACGACTTGTAACCACGCCAAGAAATAAAGTACGGTGCGATTTAAAATTAGGTGGAAATGGAACGGAACATATCTATTGACTGGGTCGAACGTTTCGGTCCTAATGTTGACAACAGTGCAAACTGTAATTGTTGGCCAAAATAAAAGCATTGAACTAACTCGTTATCATAATCACAGTATTGTTTCGAGATGATTACTCTGAATTTGTCATTAACTTTGGTCAATTTTTTGTGAATAGGTAATGAGGTCAATCAGAAGGAGTTTTCGAGTTGTTGGCGGACTTTGTCTCTTGCTGGTCTTCACAGTGATATGGCTGAAAAGAAGTTCGGAGAAAAAGTACTATCAATACAGTCCGTGTACTGTAAGCAAAACGAACAGAAGCATTCTTGCAACGAAGAGGTAAGTGTTATCATAATAAATTATAAATTCAATTAGTTTGTCATCCAATTTATTCTTATTTTAAGTTTTAAATTGTTTGACCACAATTTAGGTGTATTAGAAAATTGCCTGAATCGTCAGTGCTTACAGCAGAATGTCCGAGCCGACTGGGAAACCAGATGTTTTCATACGCGATACTCTACGCCATTTCAATATACAACCATCGTACAGCATTTATGTCACCATCAATGTCAAACTATATTTCCAAATATTTTGAAGTATCGCTGGGCACCTTGGACGATGATTTATACGAAGAAACTACATGGGAATTGAATGAACTTGAAGCCAAAGTTCCGACTTGGCTAAAGAATCTCAAGACTACGGAAAATATTAAATTTTGTTGTTGGCCACAGAGCTGGAAATATTTTGATGAAATTCGACCAGTTATCCTCCAGGAGTTCAAATTTCATGACCACGTGGAGAAAATAGCTGAAAATGAGTTAACCATTGCCAGAAAACAATTTCTAAGATCTGACGGGCCATTCGTTGGTGTTCATGTTCGTCGTTCTGATTATTTGTGTCAGATTAAAAAAATCAAATATCATTTACCTTCAGCCCAGTATTATAAAGGAGCTATGGAATATTTCAAGTCTAAATATTCAAATCCGATTTTTATTATTGCGAGTGATGACATTCCGTGGTGTCGTGAAAATTTTGCAAGGTTTGCTGGAATGGATGGATTTTTAATTCATTATATAAATGGGACTTCTGAAGAGGATGGTGGATATGATTTAGCCACTTTGTCTAAATGTGATCATATGATTTTTGGAATGGGAACTTTTGGATTTTGGGCTGCATATTTGAGTCCCGGTGAAGTTGTCTACTGCTCAGACTGTTTAACAAAGGATTCAATTTGGCTCACTGATCCATCTGTTTATGGTGGGAATTATTCCAATTTCGTTCTCCCGAGTTGGAAGGGAATGTCCAGAATTGAAATCGGGAGTAATATAAGTTCCGCTAAAGATCTTGATTATGTTAAGTCAAAGTGTTTGGGTGTGGTGTGACGAAGTTATAATTATCTGAAGTGTTGCCTTGTGTACTTAAAGTACTAAACTTAGTACCTGCTAAACATGCTTACTTATATTGAGCAGTGATTTTACGTGGCAATAGATCTCTAATTCTATAGGAATTGAAAGCTCATTGTTCAAATATACGGATATGGTCAGTCAGGATTTGCAAATATCAGAAATATCTGCATTTATTTCAATAAGTGAAGTTCTGAATCCGATCAGGGGACGGAGCTATCAACAAGTGCTGCACGTCCCCCAAATTCTGCTTTTCAGTATTTTGTGTTAGAATAATTAATTACCATTTAAAATGGAGATTTGATACTGAATCTTTACTGGAAGTGATGTATTTCTCCAGTCATTGAAATAATTTCACCCGACTTCGTACGTTTTCACAAGTCGTCTCGGCCTCTCGGCACAATCTACTGAATTTTTCACTAACTATTAATTGATAATGTACTCAACTGTAGTTGAACTATATGGTAAAGTGTCCTAATCCGCCCCACCGCCATTTGTGGACATGCTTTGGTGGTCACGTGATCATATCTTGTAGTTTAACATAAGCCGATTGTATTGGTCCACCGGGGCATAATAAAGATGGGGCATAATAATAAATAATAAATAATAAATAATAATAAACCTTACCCGACTGTATTCTCGACACTTAAACCATATATACTCAACTTAACCTCTACTTTGTTATACTACTACTATAACTACTATAACACTTGTTAACCGTGAATCTCAAATTACTAAAATCACACAAAAATTGAATTTTGATATTTAATATTTTAAATTCATTGTATATAAACGAAATTCAAAAATTGTATTTCATTTTCCAACTTACAGAAAAAATTGAAATAAATTAATGGTAATAATAGCGATCTGGTGGGTATTTTCGGACTTTAATCTTCCAGAAAGAGAAGGTTTATTTCTGGCATTCCTCGTATTTCTCGCATTTGTGGGTCCGTCGAGGCTAGGTCGTACAGAGAGTCCTTTCTCATTTTACTATATAGTAAGGCTCGGATCAGAACAGATAATTCGGATAAGATATCAGATCAGATCTGATATTTTCGGATCAGATATTTTTGGATTAGATCCGATAGCTTGAATCAGATATCCGATCAGATTCGGATTGAACATTTTATCTGATAAGTACCAGATATCTGACCAAAAATGCCAGATCAGATATTATCCGATCCGAAACTTCTGATCAGATATCTGATCTGATATGAAACAGTCAGATCAGATAAGATGATTATCTGAT
>JAQFYE010001703.1:0-21368 GCA_034694305.1 Protaphorura glebata | reverse complement strand
AGAATTATAGGTGTCAATTTCCTCATACTATTGGCATTGGCGTTTATATACATATTGGCGTAGAGAGTACGCCTTTGTGGGGTTTTCATGTAAAATCAGCGCCTGGGACCATCAAACAACGCGTTTTTTTTTTTTTTCAATTTTGGGCCTTTTTAAAACCCGTTTCTATCTAGTGTAAGTTTGGAATCGCTGGGCCCAGGGACTAGGGACGCGTGTCCCCCCGCGTACCCCCGTTACGACGCCACTGCATTGAATTGATTTACTTGGATGATTAATTAAATTAATTAAAGCAGGTTGACGGTAGCCGAGGGACTAAAGGAAATTGCACATCCTGGTTGGAACGGAACGATCATCCACTCACAAATGATGTGGTACAATTTAATAATTAATATAAATTTTGGCAATTTTATCAACACCGCACTTTGACCTCAAGTAAATATTGTATCATATTTCATATTCCAAACTACAGGTGCTGAGATTACTGTTTGAATATGTCGGAGAAAAGGATTTGACAGCATGTCGATTGGTCGACAGGAAGTGGAATGTGTTCACAATTCCATTCGTCCGTTCCAATTTCCTAGTTACAATCTCGGGGACGAAGGATGGTCGCAATTTGACGAAGAAGAATCGGATTCAAAATTTCGTAAAATTGATGAGCACAAACACTTTGGGGATTCCATTCGAAAGATTCAAGATCGGGTCATTTGACACTACGAAAGGTGCCGGTCAACGATTTCTTCAGATTTGTGCGGGAGAAGCAACTGAAATCATTCTGGATGACATTGATATTCACTTGATTGAAAATATTTCTGAGCTGCTCCGATCTACTCCGAAGTTGAGATACCTTACGCTTCCAACTGTTATGACCTCAAAGGATCCCCGAAGCGAAGTTGTAAGATTGTTTCCTGAAGAGACAAAATCAAAGTTGCTATTTCTAAAATCCGTGGACTTCCCATTAGCATCAGTGAGGAGCTCTGTCCGTCCAGAAATAATGAAGATTTGCCCTACTTTTTATGAGGAATTATTTCAAGCAGCTGAGAACATGTCAAATCTGGATTTATCGTCCTTCTCGTCTGAATTAGGGTTGAAGATTTTGGAAACAATTGTAAAATTCAGAAGAGAGTCTTCAATTAAACACTTGGCGCTCAGACACACACCTGACGAACCCTCAACTCTGGAAGTATTTAATTTGTTGCAACAAATGCCCACCAATGGAATGAAATTACGAGGACTTTCCCTTTTATTCACTTCTCATGAACCACAAATCGCTGACTGGTTTGACCTTGTTACACTTTCCCGAAAGAGTTTAACCAGTCTCAAGGTGGGACCCTTTCTCATTGATCCTGCAGCTTTGATCGATTTCCCGCGGATGCCAAAACTGAAAGAGTTGGAAATCTACTTGGCGAATAATCTGAGCCAAAACTGCGATAATTTTAACCACATTTTTCCGTCCCTGAAAAAACTGAAACTGTCCGTTGAATTGGAAGACGGCATCGAATTTAATTTCTTAATCGGAAGCGAAGGCCGTCCCTGCCCGAACATAAAATCCTTTATTCTTCGAGAGATTCCAATCAAAATGGAAAATCTCAACAGCATTCTCACCATCTTCCCATCTTTGAAATTGTTGGAGTGCAAAATTACAGAGATAGATGGCCGGGAGGTCTTGGAAGGAATTTGGAGTCGCATGACTCAATTGGAAGATTTGTCCATTTGTGGGACTTTACAGTCGTCGGAAAATATTGACTCATTGGTCTCCGGTATTCCAGTTGAAAAAATCAAGAGGAAGGACATGAAGGAATTTCTGGGTTCACTTCAACAACAGAACATGGAGGATCGGAAGGAACAGATTTTATCGGAGACAAATAAATACAGTACATTTCCATCCATCAGGAATCTAACAAGTAAGACATTTTGTCTATATTCTTTTCATATCAGTTCAATATTGCTTTACTATAAATCTTGTACCTATAAATATACATTTAATTTTCACTATGGATATATATATGGCCGAAATAGAGTCTTCTGCATCTGGTCATTAGGGCACGTCAGCATAGTTTAGAATACTTGACAGTACCATACTCTTCCTCCAGACTTCCGCAAAGGATATATTTAGATCGAGACAGAGATTCTAATTTAATTTATAATTTGTATTATTTAAATCCAGATCTGAGATCCTTAAAATTCAAGTTGACCACAAAAAAATCACGAGGTCGAAAAACCAACTCTTTGACTGACGTCGCTGCGTACCTTGCGTTGTACTCACTCAAAAATCTTCGACACATCGACATACGTGATTGTGAGGTAAGCCCTTTTAATCATAAATAGACGAGTTGCGATTTGCTGTTCATTCTTTTTAAAACATAACCTCCCACGTCTGTCCTTGGTGGTATAGCCAGGATAAGCAGACCCTTATAATTACTCTATATGTGGAGGGTTCGAATCTCTGGGACTGGCAATGTACGGTTTACAGAAGTTAAGACTTTTCTCCATTGTAATTTTATCTTCTTCTTTTTACAATCCGCAACCCCATGCCAACTAACACAATCTATGGAAACATGAATTAAATGTGAATGAATGTGTTTATTTTTACTTTCGCCGTTAATATACATCTTTATTTGTTTGTTTTGTGCAGATTTCACGGGACTGTGCCGATACGTTGGTAAAAGACATGGGTCTCCACACTTGGACATTCGTTTCCTCCTATAAAATCCGTGGACGAAATCATTCCTTCAAGTTTTAATCAAAATGAAGAATAGTATGAAGTATCGGTGAGACTCAATTGTGTCATGTGTCCTTGCAGCTTGAACCTCTACATGAGATGTGAAAACATCGCCTTATTCAAACTATTTGTTCCCTATCCACAATTTCTTGTTAACATTCCGAATTGAAGTACTAAAATACGTCCAAATTATTAATAAGAAGATTTAGACACAAACCTGTACAACCATAACAAATTGAACTTTATTTCTTAAACGCAATTGAACAATTTCTGTCAAGTACCAATACCAATACGCTACTTTATATCATATTCATGTTTGTGTATCCAAATCCCGAGAAGTGGTTGACCCATTGGATTAGAATTTTGAACTGGGGAATTTGTCCCAATCAAAATCATTGTCCAAATTCCATCTCGGAGGAATAATATCCCATTTCCCTGGACCTTGGAATTTCCATGAATCAAGTCCCACGTCCGTGACCAATTGCTCAGAGCAGGTTTTGGAAAACTGTAGGAAAGGAAAGAAATGAGGTTAGTTCTAGTTATCTCGGAAGCGGAAAGAGTATTTCTAACCATTCATCCATCATCCCTCAACCATAACTCTTTCCGGTTTCCAGATTCAAGGTGAATTTTGTATATTACATACAAAATTTGTCATTAGTTAATTCTATTATTTAACTTACCTTGCAATCTGAGATGTTCAAATGTCTGAGATTCTTCATGGAGTAAAATCCAAAATATCCCGTCAGATCACTTAAACGCAATTTGCATCCTCCATATCTCCCTCCCTTTCCAGTCAGGTTTAACGTCAGATTCTTCAGATCTGATAATGAGAAAAATTAAGTTATTAATCTTTTTTTCTAAACCCCCTATACTCAATCATCACGGTGTACTTTCCAGAAGTTACATTAACGTAGACGAGTTACATTTCCATTTTAAATTTAAAGGTACCCATAGTAGTACGAAAAACTCTAAAATCTAAAGATTTGCGTTGTACATGGACAACACGTACTTCGCGAGGAATTGTGAGCAAAGACTCAACGTTTATATTGAAGAAACTTGTCCCGTGTAAATTTAATCTCATCTCCTAGTTTTCAAGTAGAACGTGACTAAATTCCGTAATTTGTAACTAACAGAATGAATTTAATGAATGATTTCTTACATGTCAAATTCCCAATGGACGGAAGTGTTCGGTACTTCTTGATTTAGGCAGCAATCGTCTTTCTCCTCTCTTCCATCGTCATGTCTTTCAGTGTCTTCAAATTTCTCCACTGGATTTTCTTCATTCCAACATTGGTCAAGCCAGTGACCAGGGATTCAATATTATTTCCACCTTCCAATCGACCATAAATCTTTAGCTTTTCAAGTCGCGTCATCTGCGCCCACATTTGTCGAAGAATGTTGTCCCCGTCCACTGTAACACTCATTTCCAACTCCTTGAGGTTCGGAAAGACGTCCAAAGTACGTTCAAACGTTTGGATATTCAAAATAAAATTCCCAAGACTTAGTGATTCCAAGAGTGGACAACTTTCCGTCCCAACGTAAAATTCATCCAATTCAACTTCTCTGTCCGAGCTCAGGCGAAGAAACTGCAATGCTGGAAAAGAGTCCTTGAAACCGTTTAGAATCAAAACTAAATTTTGATAATATCTTCCGATTTTGTAATCCAAAAGCTTCAACTCAGACATCCGCGGGAAATTATCCGGAAAGCGATAATTATTGTGAACTTGGAGGGAAAGAAGATTTTTCTTCAGCAAATCAAGTGTCTCAAACAATGTATCAGAATGCATAAATGCTCCTTGGCTTATGCTCAAATGTTTCAGTTTCAGCCCTGGAGTCTTGCTAACCATTTTCTTCAATACATCCAAGTGTTCTCCGTGCAAAAGGGTGAGTGATAAGATTTCAATCCGTGGTTCTCTTTCTAATTTTTCAAGAATCTTCAACAATTCCAATCCTGTACTAGACATTGGAAAGCAGTGAGACGCGAAGATGGTGGAAATATTTTCAGCCGCATTCAAAAGTTCTTTAAAAAATGTCGGACAAAATTCCTCTATGTCCTCAAGAATGTCCCTCTCAACCTCAAGAGTCTTCAGACACTTCAATGCTGGGATTTCAGACTCTGGACCTGAGAATAATTTGATCGCACTAACGTCATGTGAACCTCTATTCAAAAGCGCGATCTTGGAATAAAGACGGCCTGGAATTTTAAAATACTCCAAATTCGGAACAGATTTGAGTATCGCGGAGATATTCTCAATAAAATGAAAGTCACCAGTTTTAAACAAATCAAGTTCCTTTGCATTTTCTCCAAAAAGTTGAAGACATTCTTTGCCATGTCCAACCGTGGGATCAAATGATCCAAGGATGAATTTAGTGAATGGAATTCCCGAACAATTAGATCCAAATAGTTTAACAAAATCAGCGGTTCGATGGCCAACTGCAATCGGGCTCTGGGAAAAATCCCCATGGATAGTGGTTGCAAACGTGGATCGAGCAGATGGTAGCGTCAGGATATTCCACTTCTTACAAACCAGACGACACGCCTTTAAATTATAGGGTTTCACATACTCGAAGAGTATCTTGAGAATCTGTTAAAAAATAATTGACACAAGATAACCAATCATCCCTGCAAATGTGTTCACCTAAATACCTTTATTCGAAATTGTTTGTTAATGCTAAGTTCTTGTATTTAATAAATTTAACGGCATTTTAGATTTTAGTCTCGAGAAAAAGGAAAATGTTTATTTACCCAAATATAAATAGGAAAAAATAAATCTTACCACATCGATCATTAGTGGATGGATGCCATTCTGCTCAAGTGGGAGTTCCTCGTCACTCTTCCCGCTAGCTCCAACATTCTCGTCCACCTGAATCAATTCATTTACACATAGTTAACGGAATTGTAATTCTCAATTCATTTTCTTATACCTATTCTAAAATTTGGGAATAAGTTGCAATCCAGATGTGCTTTCGTGCACAATTTAAGTATTATTTTTAGGTCGATCATCGAAAATCTGGTTTAATGAATTCCTGACAAAGTTGGAAAATCATATTCCTGTCAATATTTTGAGTGTCCTTGAGTTTAAGTCCTTTATGCATCTAATAAGTATCTCTCAATATTTATTTCTATTTCCACAACCCATGGAGATATGGGAAATAACATAATCATTAGAAGGGTGTCTTCCTTAGTTAGAACGACATGACATGTTAGCCAAGACATAGTGATACGGAAACAAATCAAAACCTAACAATCAGTCTACTTTATCAAAAATTTAGAATTATTTAAAACAAATATTGGTGAAAATAGAAGTGACCATTGCGTAACCAAAATTATTACCCACCAAATATAAGTCTGACATTGATCGACCCCTTGAAGTTCAAATAATTTGCTTCATTTTATTGAATTATAATTAATTTAATTTTTAATTTATGCCTAATGTCCAATGTCAATTAATTTGTATTTTGTATATATTCAGATATTAATTAATATTACGTTAAACACAACGCTACAGCAAGACTACATTATATCAGTTATTATAAAGTAGTTTTTGAAAATTAAAATACAAGGGAAACAAAATAAGAAACACAGAAGGAAATGACTAGATTAAAATAATTCACTTACAGAAGCCGACGAATGTTGAATATTTTCTTCCGTCCTTGCCCTCTTCCTTTCTCCGGGCATTTCTGAATCTCTCTCCGAAATTCTGTCCCGGTAATTTTTGGTTGTTTCACTTTCACAAAATTTATTTTCTGACTGACCTCTGTCCGTTTTCTACTCGGTCGTGTGTTTAAATTCGACGGCTTGCCTCACGAAATGCAATCGCAGGAAATAACTACTACGACATAAGACCGAATGTTAATAAATTAAGTTTTGTATTATTTCAACGACAAAATTGGAGCGAACAAAATTAAATATGATTTTGACTAACCAGAACAAATAATATAAGGAATAACCAATTACAAGTACCTTATATTTTAAAGCTGCGTTTCCATATGACCGTAGAGATCTTCAAGACTTTTACACTAAGTCCTTCCATACGCAGACCCTACATCGCTTATGGAGTAATTTGGATCTGGAAGTTAGTACCCGGCACTAATTCACAGATCAACCTGCAATTCCAATGCGTAGAGTTCTTTCCATTGCAGGACTAATTGCAAGTTGCAAAGGAATAATGTAGAATATTTATTTGCAGCTCGTGAACTGCCATATGGAATCAATTCCCCCACCGGCCCCACCCGCACCCCCACAGTGAAGGCTAAAGCTTCTCACGGGTCGGGTTCGGGTAGATCCAAACCCGAACCCGAACCCGAAAACTTTGATCCGAACCCGAACCCGAAAACTTTGATCCGAACCCGAACCCAATCCGAACCCGATTGGCCGGGTTAAAATTTAGGCGATCCGAAACCCGACCCGAAAACTTTCGGATCAAAAAATTTGATCCGAACCCGAACCCGATAGCTCAGTGGTCGATCCGATCCGTACCCGAACCCAAACCCGAACCGAACCCGTAATCCGAACCCGATCAAGTTTTGAAAAGTCAAAAAAAGATGTTTTTCGTTCAAAAAGTTTAATTTAGTTTGAAGGCACTGTAACGCTGAGATTACACTAAAATATCGGTACAATTAAATACAGGGCGTTCACTAAAAAAAAGTTGGATTGTTTGATTTTACTTTTGGCGTAGTAACAAGAATTGATGTTTGTGATTACTAATTTATATGAACAAATACATGAATGATAATCAAGTTTACTTATTATATAGTGAATCAAACAATCCGACTCTTTTTCGTGAACTCCTTGTACAGGGTGTTTCCAAAAAAGCGATAAATTGTTTGCTGTAATTTTGGCGTAGTTACGAAAATTTACATTACAGGCAATGAGATTAAACCGCCCGACAACGAAAAATAATCAAACAATTGTTCTCTTTTTCGGAAACACCCTGTATATTCTCATCTCAAATTGTGATAAAAAATATCGGTAAATTTTACGAATACTTGTCCCTGGCCCGTCTGTGCCGGTCAGAAATTAATACTTGACCCAGTTGGTTTGGTTTTCTAATTTCACAATTCCAGTGAGTGGAAAAGATTCGTGCGTCTTCATATGACGGTCTATGGTCTGCCGTATGCGTGGTGCGTGGCACGAAGAACCAAAATATGTTTGTACAAAGTCCTAGATATGTACATGTAGTGGTTATTAGCTCAAATTGTGTGATAGTAGGTCATTTCGTCCTACAAAATTTTAACCCGAAATATTGGGTTCGGATCGGGTTCGGGTTGTGTGTTGATCCGAACCCAAACCCGATCCGAACCCGTTCGATCGGGTTAAAAATTTCGTTATCCGAACCCGAAAATTTTCGGATCGAAAAATTTGATCCGAACCCGAACCCGAAGACTATCGGGTTGCAAAAATGCGATCCGATCCGAACCCGAAACCCGCTACCCGAACCCGAACCCGTGAGAAGCTCTAGTGAAGGCCTTGGACTCGAAGTAATTCAACTATCCCCCCCCCCCCCAACTTAACGGAAGACCGGGATTACGTAATATCTTGATCTAACCGGCCAAAGTGTAGACCTCACGTTTAAGCAGATACAATAAATCCTGAGTTTTAAGTCTACAATTTGTTGTTAACATTCTGAATTAAAGTAATAATATACGTCCAAATTATTGATAAGAACGGTTTAGTCCGTTTTTTGCTTTGATTTAAACACAAACAGACGCAACCAACACATCTATTCAACAATCGTTGTCAAGTGCCAATACGCTACTCTACCAATTACAAGTCATTCCAGATCCGATTAATTCGCAGTTCATATGAAATCATATGTTGTGTTACGATCCAAATAAATAAACTGACAAATGTCTTCAATCATTTATTAACTAACATCTCCGTAGCAAATAGGTGAGCCAGCAATCACTCATGTTCTAAGTAGTTAGGTAATGCGAAAAATATCATATTTGTATTTCTGTATCGTTCCCCCGAAAAGTGGTTGATGTGACCGTGACCCATTGAATTAGAATTTTGGACAGGGGAATTTGTCCCAATCAAAATAATTGTTCGAACTCCATATTGGAGGAATTATGTCCCATTTCCCTGGACCTTGGAATTTCCATGAATCGAGTCGAGTGTCCGTGACCAATTGCTCAGAGCAAGATTTGGAAAGCTGTGAGAAAGAAACAAAATTAGCTCTTGTTATCCAGGGAAGAGGGAAGGGTGTGTCTACCTCTTATCATCCGTCAGTCGGTAACTCCTTACGGTTGCCATATTAAAAGTGAGATGTACATTTTATAGAAAATTTAATGCACACTCTAGAGTTGTACTGCAGTGAACAGTGAATGGTAATTCCGAGATCGCCTCGGATGCATGGGGAAATCCCCCCCCGGTGCGATTCGTCTCAAATTTTGCACAGTTGTAGGCCTTGACCTATTGAACAAAATGGCTGAAGGCGTTTACCATTAAAAACTCTCAGGTCACCCCCAGGGGGCGCCAAAGTTTGGTGTATCGTTCCCTCTTATGGGAAAAAATGACATCTACAAAAGTTATTCCACTTGTTAAGACCAATAACTTATTCCTCTAGCATTTTCTACTGCGGTCAAAGATCGACGTCACAGGTCAAGGGAACCAGCTCATGTCAAATCGAAGTATGGTTCATGTGACTTCCACCTTTGACCGCAGAGGAAAATGTTAGAGGAAAAAGTTGTTCGTCTCAACAAGTGGAACAACTTTTGTAGAAGTAATTTCTTCGCTTAAGAGGGAACGACACACCCAACTTAGGCGCACCCTGGGGGTGACCTGCGAGTTTTTAGGGGTAAACGTCTTCAGCCATTTTGTTCAATAGGTCAGGGCCTACAACTGTGCAAAATTTGAGACGAATCGCACCGGGGGGATTTCCCCGCGGTGATCTCCTTTTGCCAACCACACCACATGGGCGATTTACAGTTAGTCATTATTAGTGCCGTCATGTCCGGACGAAATGTGAAGTATACATCTCACTGTTTCCTAAAAAGCGTCATGCTGGGCCGGACCACACGAGGCTAACTTGTCGTGAAGCGCGCTTTGTGTTTGTCTATTCCTAAATCAATAAATAAATTGTAATCAAATTTCCTTTGGAAGTAGGGATGGACCGAATATTCGGTTACTATTCGGCGACCGAATATTGGGCCAAACGAATACTTCGCTCTATATCCATCAGGGGCTTCAACTTCGGACTGTTATGTTGATAGAAATTCCGTTTGAGGAATATGGTCAACCGAATATTCGGTATTTGGTCAAACGCCGAATAGCTGGTATTCGGTCAAACGCCGAATAGCTGATATTCGGCCGAATATTGCCGAATATTCGACAACTATTCGGCCGAATATCAACTATTCGGAACTTGACCGAATACCGAATATTCGGTCACAAAAATCAGTGAAACCAATTTCTATTGACAGACATGACCGAAATTAAAGTCCCTGTAGGATCTAGAGCGAAGTATTCGTTTGGTCGAAACCGAATATTCGGTTCATCCCTATTTGGAAGCACCCCACACGTTTTTTTCCGGGGTTTGTAAGACAGGAGAACACCCCACCCTGCGTTACCCGCTTGCATTGAAGTTATTTCTAATGATGAACTTACCTTGCAGTTCGAAATGCTCAAGTGTTGGAGATTCTTCATGGAGTAAAATCCAAAATATCCCGTCAGATCACTTAAACGCAATTTGCCTTCTCCGTATCTCCCTCCCGTAGCCGTCATATTCAACATCAGATATTTGAGATCTAGCAATAAGAAATAATTATGAAGTGACTTAATTTTATTATTTCCTAGATGCAGTGTTGCACGAAACTTGGTGCATTTCCCGAGCCGAACCGAGTACGAGTTATAATATACACTTCAAAAGTACCCCTAGTGGAGTGAAATACTATGAGAAATGATGATTTTCATTCAGCATATACAGGGCGTTTTTTTTATCTCTTAGACTACTTTGCAATTGGGGCGTCGCAAACTCAATTAAATATTTGTTGCCGTCATTGCAGAAAAAATGTTTAAAAAATCGAAAAAAATAAAATTCAAAATTAATCAAAATAAATAAAATTCAACATCTAAAAAAATATTAAAATAAAAAAATTAAAATGTTGACAAAAAAAATTCAAACTGTCATGAAAAGTAATTTGGATTTCATTTTCAATTTTTCAATTTCAATTTTTCAATTTTTTTTCAAAATTTTAATCTTTTTTAGATATTGAATTTTATTTATTTTGATAAATTTTGAATTTAATTATTTTGGAATTTTTTAACATTTTTTCTGCACTGACGTCAACAAATATTTTATTAAGTTTGCGACGCACCAATTTCAAAGTAGTCTAAGAGATAAAAAAAACGCCCTGTACAACACGTCTGGTCAGAGATTATTCTCTACGTATTGTGAGTGTATAATGAAGAAGCACAACTCATGTCTATAAGTTCTTCTCCGAATCTCGGACTACAACGTGACTAATTACGTCATTAGTAACTAACAGAATGATTTCTTACTTGTCAAATTCCCAATGGACGGACGTGTTCGGTACTTCTTGATTAAGGTAGAAATCGTCTCTCTCCTCGCTTCCATCGTCATCTCTTTCAGTGTCTTCAATTTTCTCCTTCGGATTTTCTTGACTCCACTACTGCAGATTCCAGTGACTACGGATTCAACATTACTTCCACGTGCAAATCGACCATAAATCTTGAGTTTTTCCAATCTTGTCATCTGAGTCCATATCTGTGGAAGAAGGTGGGCATCGTCTTCTGCAACGTCCATTTCTAACTCCGTCAGGTTTGGAAAGACGTTCAGTGTACGTTCAAATGTTTGGATATTAAAACCGAAATTCCCAAGATACAATGATTTCATGGTTGAACAAATCTCTGAGCCTATGTAGAATTCATTCAATTCAAACTCTTCATCCGAACTCAGACGGAGATACTGCAAAGCTGGAAAAGAGTTGCAGAAACCATGTATAGTCCAATTAGAAATTGGAAGACCTTCTTCGAATCTGAAATCCAAAAGCTTCAACACCGCCATTCGTGGGAAATCCTCCGGAAAAACCGAATTTTTGTGAACTTGGAGGGAAAGAAGGTTTTCCTTGAGCAAATCAAGTATCTGAAACCAGGTATCCGGGGACAAAGATATTCCTTGACTTATGCTCAAATGTTTCAGTTTTAGCCCATTAGTTTTTCCAACCATTTTCTTTAATACTTCCAAATGTTCTGCGACCACATGGGTGAGTGATAAAATTTCAAGCCGTGGTTCTCGTCCTAATTTTTCAAGAATGGTCAGCAATTCTAATCCTGTACTAGATATTGGAAAGCATTGAGATGCGAAGATGGTGGAAATATTTTCAGACGCAGTCAAAAGTTCTTCAAAAAATGTCGGACAAACTTTCTTTCTGCTCTCAGTAAGGTCCCCTTCAACCTCAAGAGTCTTCAGACGCTTCAATGCTGGGATTTCAGAATCTGGGCCTGGGAATAATTTGACCGCACTTATGTCATGTGAACTATTTTTCAAATAAAACGAGGGCTTGGGATAAAGATGAACTGGAACTTTAAAATATTCCAAATTCGGAACAGATTTGAGTATTTCCGAAATATTCTCAATAAAATGAAAGTCACCAGTTTTAAACAAATCAAGTTCCTTTGCATTTTCTCCAAAAAGTTGAAGACATTCTTTGCCATGTCCAACCGTAGTTTCAAATGATCCAAGGATGAATTTTGTGAAAGGAAGCCCCGAACGGTTAGAACCAAATAGTTTGTAAAAATCGGCAGTTCGATGGTCAGCTGCATCCGGACTCGAGGATAAATTCCCATGGATAGTGGTTGCAAACGTGGATCTAGCAGATGGAAGTGTCAGGATATTCCACTTCTTACAAACCAGACGACGCTCCTTCAAATCATAGGGTTTCACATACTCAAAGATCGTCTTGACAATCTGTTAAAGAATAATTGACACAAGATAACCAATCGTCCATAGTCCTATCAAGTGTTTTCTCCTGAATGTTTTCATTTGAAATTGTTTGTTAGAGCTCAGTTCTTGTATTAACAAATTCAATGGCATTTTAGATTTTAGTTTCGAGAAAATTCTTTATTTACACAAATTGCAAAAAGAAATCTTACCACATCGATGATTAGTGGATGGACACCATTCTGCTCAAGTGTGAGTTCCTCGTCACTCTCCGCAGTAGCTTCAAAATTCTCGTCCTCCTAAAATATTTCATTTGCAACATAGTTAATTTTTCCACTCAATTGAATTTTTTTTATCCCTATTCTAAAATTTGATAATGGTAAGCTAAAATTTTAGTGTGCAATCGTGAGTTGTCCGCAATGAGAGGATTCATGGCCGATTCCCTAAGACAGACAATGTATCCTTATCACTATAAGTCGAGTTACCAAGCGATGGCCACGAGGACCTTGACCCGATACCATTCTTTTAATAGATTATGATCCACTAACTAACGAGGGAAGGACTTACGAGGGAACTACTTAGGGGTAACTCAACGATTTGACCCAAACTTTTTTTCCTAAAAGACCTTTGCCCCAAACCCTCAAAAATGTCATTAGTTTGAGCAACTCTCAAAACTCGATTTTTAAAAAAAGTTTGAACTTTCTTAGAAAAAGTGCAAAGTTCAAACTTTTCAGGAAACCGTTGAAATGTGTGAAATAATAAATTAGAAGATGGAAAACCTCATAACTTTGCATATTTGGATGTATTTTCGGCCAGAATATAATATTAATTTAATATTAACACGAAGTATTGAATATTGGCCGAAAATACATTCAAATGTGCAAAGCTATGAGGTTTTTCGTCTTCTAATTTATTATTTCACACATTTCAACGGCTTCCTGAAAAAATTTTTTTTTTTTCGATTCTTGAAAAAAAAATTGGCCTTGAGATCGGTTTTGGGGAAAAGTGCCACGTTGTATCCCATGCTAAAATCTTGAGAACAAAGAGATTCTCAAAATTTTGAAAACATTTTCAAGTTTTTTTCCTCAGTAAAAAAAACTCAGGGATGGGCATGTCCACCTCCGAAATATATCGGAGAAGTATTGTTTGGGTGGAGTCACTTGGAGTGGGGGGTGGGGGCGAGGGCCCGGGGGGTGGGGGTCACTTGGAGTGGGGGCATTGACCAAGCATCTAGGCTCTTTGCACTTTTTCTAAAAAGTTCAAACTTTTTTTTTATAAATCGAGTTGTGAGAGTTGTGAGAGGTAATGACATTTTCGAGGGTTAGGGGCAAAGGTCTTTCAGAAAAAAAAAGTTTGGGTCAAATCGTTGAGTTACACCCTAAGTAAGTTCCCTTGTTAGGGTGTAACTCAACGAACTGACCCAAACCTTCTTTTTTTTGACAGACCTTTGCCCCAAACCCTCAAAAATGTCATTAGTTTGAGCAACTCTCAAAACTCGATTTTTAAAATAAATTAGAAACTTTTGAAGAAAAAAAGTGCAAAGAGCGTTGTTCTCAAGATTTTAGTTTATCCCACAGAACTTTCTCCCAACACTGCTCCCAATACCCATTTTTGTCTTCAAAAATCGAGTTTCTATTCATAAAATTGTTGAAATGTGTGGAATATTAAATTAGAAGATGAAAAACCTCACAACTTTGCATAATTTGAATGTACTTTCGTCCATAATTCAATGTTATAATATTAAATTTATATTATTTTATGGTCGCGAATACTTTCAAATATACGAAGTTATGATACCCTTCATCTGATTTAATATTCCTTACATTTCAACGATTTTGTGCTCTTTGCATGAAATAAATTTTGCTCTTTACATTTTTTTTTAATTTCAATTTTTTTTTATAGAGAGTTGCTCGAGCTAATGATATTTTTGAGGGTTTGAGGCAAAGGTCTTTCAGGAAGAAAAGTTTGGGTCAAATCGTTGTGTTACACCCTAAGTATTTCTCACGTAAAGCGTGGACTGTAATTATTTTCACACACAAAGTGTTGTTAACTGTTATGAAGTATCATTGTAATTTTTGAAAATTAAAATTCAAGATAAACAAAATAACAAATACACAATACAAAAGGGAATAATTAGATTAAAATAATTCATTTACAGTAGACGACGAATGTTGAATTTTGTCTACCGTCCTTGCCCTCTTCCTTTCTCCAGGCATTTCCAAAACTCCTTTTTTTAATATAATGACTTCAATTCGTTGTAATTGTCAATTTAAATATTTTAATAAATGTTAACTGTTGTTTCACTTTCACATTTATCTTTTTAACTTTTGTCCGTTTTTTTCACAGTCATGTGTTTAAATTCGACGGCTTTCTTTCACTAAATACAGACGCAGGAAATAGGTAACTGCTTTATGAGATCGAATGTTAATGTTAATTAATGTTAATAAATTATTTTTATTTCAACGACAAGAGTGGAGCGCATGTCATCTAACTATCTAGAACAAATATCACCAATAAGCAATTACAAGCGCCCTATTTTTTAAAGCTGCGATTCCATATGACCGTCAAGTCTTCTACAATAAGTCCTTCCATACGCAGACCCTTCATGGAAATTATACATGCAGAGCAGATCAGACAGTATTTTGGATCTGGAAATGAGTACCCGGCACTAATTCACAATTTCAACTCCAACGCTTAGATTTGTTTCGATTGAAGGACTGCAGCCGATTCGATTGCATGGGTCAGGATTGCATATCTAATATGCAATATTTGCAGGTCGGGAACTGCCATATTGAATCACCACTTAGTGGAAGGTCAGGATTTCATAATAATCTTACGTCTAGCAGACACAATAAATCATAATTTTTCATTCTCAAATCTGACGTCAAGGACAGCTATAATTACAGACATCAGTAGGGACATCACATTAGATTATCAGACAACTAATTATAATTTATACTACTATTATTTATACTACAATTAATTATTAATTATGTCCGATGTAAGGTAAATATAAGATGTCAGATCATATTGGGATGAATTGCATGTATAATCCTCGCATATGATGCGATTCGGAATTACCAGATCAGATGAGTTGAAAATAAGTATATATAAATATATTAAAATAAGTATATGAGTTTCAATTGAAAGAAATGTAGAAAATAATAATTTCTATCTAGTACTCTGGGTAATGCATTAAAAATTATAACATTAGTTGAGCAAATGATAATTTGTATCATGTGTCCTCTGGGCAATCTTTGTATTTGAAGACGGTGACAGAATAAATTCAATTCACTTTTGTGTTGAAACAAAAAAAAATTATCTTACTCCTATTATTATACCTACTATTATTATATCGGTTTGAAGAATTTTATTCTTGTATAATTTAAGTGATCTCTGAATTGTTTATTTTTTCCTTGAACATTGTGTGCTCATGTTTGATTTAGTATACCATGCGCATGCATGGTCTGTTTTTTTTTGCTTATTGGATGAATAAATATCCGAAAGTCTATTTGGGGCGCTTGTTCCACGTGTCCAGCTGACTTCTGTTCCAAAGAGACAGCGCGAGATTTGATATGTCCCAGTAGGACAAATGTGGACGGAATTCTGAGTAACAATTTTGAAAATATTTCAAAGTTAAAAATCACTGTTAAATTGATCAGTGTATTTTCCAAGTACAACACAAGATGCCAGTAGTGACGAGGGCAATGGTCAGTGGAACTACTCAACGCTTGTCTGTAAGGAACACAATTTTTGTCTAGTTCCGTTTTTATACAAATTCTAATCTGATTAGTTTCTGTCTGCAAATATTTGCAATTATTTAATTTTTAAATTTATGCCAACGTGAGTTTCAACTACATATTGTGCGTAAAGTGTAAAGTCCACCGTGCAAAATAATACCGAATGTTGATTTTCCATTTGATTTGATTTGTATCATTCATTGACGACTTGGATGATTAATTAATTTAATTAATTTAATTTAGATTGACAAGAGCCAAGGGCGTAAACGTAACAAGAAGGACAAACCTTGGTTGGAACGGAACGACCATCCACTCACAAATGATGTGGTATGATTTACTACTTATTAAAAATTTTGTGACAATTTCGTCAACACGACACTTTGACATCAAATTATACAGGTGCTGAGATTACTATTTGAATACGTCGAAGAAAAGGATTTGAAAGCATGTCGATTGGTCGGCAAGAAGTGGAATGTGTTCTCAATTCCATTCGTCCGTTCCAATTTCCTGGTCACCGTCTCGGGGACGAACGATGCTCGCAATTTGCCAAATAAGAAGGGGATCGAAAATTTCGTAAAACTGATGAGCACAAACACAATGGGAATTCCATTTGAAAGATTCAAGATCGGGTCATTTGACACTACGAAAGGTGCAGGTCAACAATTTCTTCAGATGTGTGGGGAAAATGCAATTGAAATTATTTTGGATGACATTGATGTGCATAGGATTGAACATATTTCTGAGCTGCTCCGATTTACTCCGAAGTTGAGATTCCTTACTCTACCGACTGTCATGAACTCAAGGGATGGCAAAAATGAACTTGTAAAATTGTTTCCTGGAAACCTAAAGCCAAAGTTGCAATTCCTAAAATCAGTTGATTTCCCATCAGCATCAGTGAGGAGCTCTGTCCGTCCAGAAATAATGAAGATTTGCCCAAGTTTCTATGAGGAATTGTTTGAAGTAGCTGAAAACATGTCAATTCTGGATTTGGCATGCTTCTCATCTGAATTGGGATTAAAGATTTTGGAAACACTTGGAAAATTAGGAAGAGAGTCTTCCATCAAACACTTGGTGGTCAAACACACACCTGAGGAACCCTCAACTCTGGAAGTATTCAATTCGTTGCACCAGATGTCCACCAATGGAATGAAATTGCGAGGACTATTCTTTTTATTCACTACTCATGAACCACAAATCGCTGACTGGTTTGAACTTGTTACACTTTTCCGAAATAGTTTGACCAATCTCAAAGTGGGACCCTTTTTCATTGATCCAACAACTTTGATCAATTTCCCACGGATGCCAAAACTGAAAAATTTAGAAATCTGCATGGCGAATAATCTGAGCGAAAATTGCGATAATTTCCACCACATTTTCCCGTCCCTGAAAAAACTGAATATTTCCATGCTCATGGGACAGGGCAACGAATTTGATTTCTTAACCGGAGACGAAGGCAACTCCTGCCCGAACTTGAAATCCTTGACTCTTCCGGAGAATCCAATCAAAATTGAAAATCTCAACCGCATTCTCACCATCTTCCCATCTTTGAAAGTGTTGGAGTGCATAATTGCAAATGAAGATGGTGGGGCGGTCCTGGAAGGAATTTGGTCTCACATGACTCAATTGACGGATTTAAAGTTAGCTGGGACATTACAATCGTCGGAAAATATTGACTCATTGGTAGCCGGAATTCCAGTTGAAGAAATCAAGAGTAAGGACATGAAGGAATTCTTGGGTTTCCTTCAAAAAGAGAACATGGAGGATCGGAAGGAACAGATTTTATTGGAGACAAATAAATACACTACACTTCCATCCATCAAAAATCTAACAAGTAAGACATTTCGCACATATCTTTTCATATTAGTACAATATCACTTCACTATAGGAGAGTTATAGTTGAGGCAAATATCCCGGAGATGGCAGTGCGGTCTGGCCTGTACATCTGACATCCTCCTTGCACTTTAACATTACAGCCAACTTCAACCTATAACTAACTTCGTTCCTTTAATTTTTTGATGTTCGGTTATATTTTTAAAAATAGCAAATAATTCACTTTAAATTATATCTGACCCCCGTGAAAATCAAAACAAAGCTGCAAGCGTATTAAATTATTAAGTCAGTTTCTCGGGTTCTCTGTGATGGAAAGTACAGTCCAAATGGCTATACAGTGCTATGCGTCACATGGCTTACATGCTGTAGAGCCGGGAAATTCTCCTATAGTATAAATCTTATATCTATAAATATATATTGTATTTTCGCTAAGACTTAGGCCGTAATGGATTCTTCTACATCTGGCCAATAGGCCATGTCAGCTTAGTTTAGAATTCTTAACAGTACCTTTCCCTTCCCCCAGACTTACTCCTTAGAACATGACACATTATGCTGAGGCTAGGTACCGCTCCGCTGTGCAGAGAATGTACGGCGGTATCTTTCAAGAATTCAATTTATATTCTCATCTTCAAATTTATTTAGACGGAGAGACGAGAGAGATGCTAATTTAATTTCTATTTTGATTATTTAAATGCAGATCTGAGATCCTTGAAGATGAATTTGACCACAAAGAAATCGAGAGGTCGAAAAGCTAAATCTTTGACTGACGTCGCTGCGTACCTTGGGTTGTACTCACTCAAGAATCTTCGACACATCGACTTACGTGATTGTGAGGTAAGCCCTTTTAATCATAAATAGACGAGTTCCGGTTCAATTTTTTATAAACATTACCACCAATGTCAGTCCGTGGTGGTACAGCCAGGATAAACAAGACCTTATAAGGAGGGTTCCAATATCTGAGACTGGCAATGTACGATAGTTAAAAATTTTCTCCATTGGTATTTTATTTAAGTACTACTTCCACAGCTCCATTCCAACCAACACAATCCATGAAGATATGGAATCAAATGTGAATGAATGTGTCTATTTTTACTTGAAAAACAATTTCCCGTTAACATCCATCTTTGTTTATTTGTTTTGTACAGATTTCACGGAACTGTGCCGATACATTGGTGAAAGACATGGATCTCCATACTTGGACATTCGTTTCCGCGTATAAAATCCGTGGACGAAATCATTCCTTCAAGTTTGAATCCAAATGAAGAATACTATAAAGTATTAGTGAAACTCTATTGTGTCCGTGCAGCTAGGAACGTCTGCATGAGATTTTTAAATATCACCTTCTAAAAATTATTTCCTCTCTCTCTACAATTTATTATCAACATTCCGAATTAAAATAATAAAATACGTCCAAATTATTAATAAGAACGTTTTAGTCCATTTCTGCTTAGATTTAACCACGAAAATGGACAACCAACAAATATATTGAACAATTATTGTTGTCAAGTACGAAGTACGAATAAGCTACTTTACTAATTACAGGAAATTCCACAACCTATAAATTAGCAGTTCATATCAAATAATGTGTTACGATCCAAATAAATAAACTGGGAAATGTTTATTACCAAAGATCTTCGTAACAATCAGGCGCGTCAGAAATCAGTTCTGTTCCAAGTAGTTAGGTAATACGAAAAATATCATATTTATATTTGTGTATCGAGATCCTGAGAACAGGTTGGAGTGTCCCATTTAATTATAATTTTGAAAAGGGAATTTGTTCCAATCAAAATCATTGTCCGAATTCCATCTCGGAAGAATAATATCCCATTTCCCTGGGCCTTGGAATTTCCATGAATCAAGTCCCATATCCGTGACCATTTGCTCAGAGCAGGATTTGGAAAGCTGTGAGAGAGAAATAAAAATTAGTTAGCCAGGGAAGAGGGAAGGGTTCATAGTACCACTTATCATCCGTCAGTCCTAACTCCTTACGGTTCCCAGATTAAAAGTGAGATGTACATTATATAGAGAATTTAATGTACACTCTAGAGTTGTACTACTGTGAACAGTGCAGCGTCACGCTGAGCCGGGCCACATGAGGCTCACTTGTCGTTTTAAAAATTAATGATGTGTTTTGACGTGTGTAGAACCCACCATAGCCACCCGTGCAGAAAAAACTTGTCGTTAAGCGCTATGTTTTTGTCTCCTCTTAAATAAATAAATAATTGCAATTCAATTTCTTTCGGAAGCATTAAGCATTTTTCTTTGAGGGATTTGTGAAATAGGAGAACACTCCGCACTGCGCTGCCCGCTGGCATTGTAGCTAATTCTAAGGATGAACTTACATTGCAGTTGGAAATGCTCAAGTGTCGGAGATTCTTCATGGAGGAAAATCCAAAATAACCCGTCAGATCACTTAAACGTATTTTGCCTTCTCCGTATCTCCCTCCCCTTCCCATCATATTCAACGCCAGGTGTTTGAGATCTGTCAATGGGACACATAAAGTCAAAGTAACTTAATTTTATTACTTCCTATATGCAGTATTGCACTACACTAACAATATCATGGTGTATTTTCCGAGCCGAACCGAGTACGAGTGATAATACAGACTTGAAAGGTACCATCTGTGAGAACAATCAAGAAGGACAATTCATGTTTGGATTTGATCTCAGAGTCTCGGCAACCTGACAATTTCGTATTTACAAGGGATGACCATGACATGTATACCATAAGACCTTGACCCGACACCCATTTTTCTTATTAAATTGGCATCCTCTGAGTGGGGAATGAAAATATTTTCGTGTAAACATGGAGAACTATTTTTAGCCTATCTAAAAATTCTGACCAAAAAATCCTGAGGTCCCCCCTTTGATAAAAATGAAATTGTTTCATTGAAAAACGCCGGATACATCATGCATTTTAACACACGATTTCATTTCATTGGTCAGTTCAGTTCAGTCAGTCAGAGGAACAACATGTACTAACAGTTGGTTACTCTTCATTGTGTTAACGACGGCTTTTTCGTTCGTTCGTTCGTTCGTGGCTTATACTGTGTGACTGATAAGCAATGCCTCTTAGTATTGAGCTTCTATCTTCGCATATTTCAAACATCGAATCTGAACTCAAAAAGTTGAGTGATTGGAAAATCGAAGTATCTGAACAAGTGAAACAAGTCC
>JAQFYE010001702.1:0-21369 GCA_034694305.1 Protaphorura glebata | reverse complement strand
CACACACCCGTACTACGATCTCTTCATAATTTTCGTAATTTTTGCAAATTCAATCGCACTAGCGTTTGATAGCAATCAACTGGAACGTAAGGAATCGGAAGAAGATTACCACACAAAAGACCACAAATTACCAAGACCGGTCGAGTAAGTTTTTTAAAGAAAATTACAGGGTGGTTCATAATGCTATTACCATCCCAAACCATACCACCCAGGATTGGAGAATTTAGTGATGTCCACTTATTGCATAGAATTACGATTCGGCTAGCGAGTTATGAATCTATCTTGCCTATGAAATGTTTAATTTTCACTCAAAGGTCCTTGTATCAAAAGCAGAGCCAAGACAGCGTAGTAGTACTGGGTTCCCCTGCGCTTCCTGTTGGAACGGAGTTCGATAGAGCAGGCCTAGTATTTAGTACAGGGCGTTTCATATCTCTTAGACTACTTCAAAATTGGCGCGTCTCAAACTCAATGAAATATTTGTTGACGTCGGCGCAAAAAAAAATGTTTAAAAAAATCCGAAAAGAATTACCTAAGTTCAAAATTTCTCAAAATAAATAAAATTCAAAATCTAAAAATGTCAAAATTTCAGAAAAATCAAGAAAAAGAGTTCCAAACATATGTCATAAAAGTAATTTGAATTTCCTTTTCAATTTTGAAAATATATTTTCTAATTTTTTCTTCTGAATCTTGTTCTTTTTTTAAATTCTGAGTTTTTTAGATTTTGAATTTTATTTATTTTGAGAAATTTCGAACTTTTTTTTTCGCGTTTTTGTAAACTTTTTGCGCTGGCGTCAACAAATATTTATTTGAGTTCAAAGTAGTCTAAGAGATATGAAACGCCCTGTATATCTCAGTCTAATTTTTCCAATACTATGTATAAGGTTTTTACCTTCTTTACGCAAAATTTTTCTCACTTTCGCTTTCATGAATCAGTAAGGTGCCCTAATGGGGTAGGAAAGTCTGGTACCACTAGGATGCCAAATTATGGTTAATATAAATACAAATACATTGCTTGTAGTATGGCGACAGTACATTAACACATAAGTCGAAATGAGGTGAATTCTGAACCTGCATAGCAGGATCGGAGGTTTTCTCCCTCGTACAAATAGATGACAAGCCATAATTTGACCAATAATGTGTGATATCTGAACTCTGTAATCGCACAACTCATGGTCATGATAGTAAGCCAGAGTATAACCCCCAGTGTTACGTAATTTGTCTGATTTGAGTGATAAACAGCTCTATGGAATTCTTATTAAATTGGCTACAAATTGAATAACTCAGATTTCTCTGGAACCTTTACATTCGCGCGAGATAAAAAGTTATGAACCACCCTGGACAATGATATACTATTTTACGAATACATAGAAGATTCGGAATGTATCAGCGGATTTCTTTTTCGTTCAGGCTTGCGTTTCTAACAATTTACACGGCTGAGATGCTGCTGAAAGTAATCGCCAAAGGATTCGTGTTCCACAAATTTTCTTATTTGAGGAATGGATGGAACATTTTGGATTTTGTAGTTGTTATCAGCGGAATAGCCACCGAATTAGTAGAACTTTTCGGTAACGCTGATTCAGACAAAAAAAAGAAGTTGGACCTGGATTTGGAGGTGTTTCGAACATTTCGTGTCCTCAGAGTTATCAAGACAATCTCGATTCTACCTGGTAAGAAATTCTCTTATACTTGGTTTCAGTCTAAATTAGAAGTCCGAATGGGCTACACCCATACTTGCGTCAATGACTTTAGTAATTGCAAAATTGTAATTACAATTACGTAATTGTAAATGATTCGAAAGTAATTTACCTAAGCCTGGGTTTACTCTAAAAAATTGATGACTCAATTGCTAAAACGTTTGTAGGTCTCCGTTTGATGATAAATGCTTTGGCCAACGCGGTGGTTCAATTGTTGGAAGTAATGGCTCTGACGCTCTTTTGCCTTTGCATTTTTTCCCTTTTCGCAATGGAAATCTACAGTGGAAAACTTCATCAAGTGTGTGTTCTGATGAAAGGAACGAACACAGCTAAAATTTTGTACCAATCGCCTGATATGACGGTATTAGACGGGACCGCTCCGGACATCCGTCACGAATATAGATCGTTAGTATTCAAGAAATTCAATAATTAAACGAATTGTATAAAATTAACTCTCCTAATTAACGATGGATAACAGGTGGGTGACAAATAAGTTCAATTGGTTCGAGCGTGACTTCCCCGATAAAGAATATATGCCATGTTCAAATGATAGCGGTGGAAGGTACATACAATTTGTGTATCTTTAGGATTAGAATTTATGCATTATAATTAATGAATTTCCTTTGTTATAAAATTTTTAGGATATGTCCGGCAGATTATCTTTGCCTTCCAGATTTGAATGAAAATCCTGATTTTGGATGGACGAGTTTTGACAACTTTGGTATGTCCATGTTGAGCACGTTCCAACTCCTTACATTAGACTTCTGGGAAAGACTATTCGATTTAGTAAGTGTTTACTATTAAGCCGTGTATCAAATTATGCAAATCGAAAACTTTAAGATATTTTCAATTTTAGATCGTATCTACGGTTGGACCAATCAGCATACCTTTCTTTATCATGGTTGTATTTTTGGGTGCATTCTATTTGTTAAATTTGATGCTGGCCGTCGTTGCAATGAGTTATGAGCAGGAAGCACATAGTTGGGAAAAGGTATTTACTAAATTGGTTATTAATTTAGTTCCACATGGCTAAGAATTACTGTGCGCAATTAAATGAAATTTTTCTTCTCCAGAAACCACTGACAAAGCACCAAAAGTTAACACTGCATCGAACTGACTCCACCTTCAGTTTTGATGACCCGACCCGACTTAATGTGGCTATCATGACGCATTTTAAAAGAAGAACGCCATCTGAGAGAGAAATGCTTGGTCGAGCATTCAGAAACAATTCAGAGTCAAATGGTAAGCTTCGTCGATCGTGGCACCCGAGTATTAACAGTCCTGGATTATTATTATGAAGTAGTCTGGGATTATAAATTAATTGTCTATTCTCCTGTGACACTCGCTTAATTTTCCTGAATATAGAGGAGGACATAGAGCGAACTCGACAAAATTTTACGACTGCTATCATGGATATCCTTGGAAAACGCCTGAATGCTCCTCCAGAACAACCAGTACAAGCGCCACTACTCCCACCGCCAGCATCACTTACATTCACGAACCGCGAACCAGTGCCAGAGGTTAAAGAGCCAAAGATACCCCCAAGACTAAGAGCTGAAGTTTTGGGTAATTAAGTTACTCTATCAAATTGTTGCCACAAAATCAAGCAAATAGCGAAATCGTTTTCTAATTTAATGTCTTTGCTTTTCAAGGTTCCACTCATTTATTTATTGAAGCATCAGATATGGCTGTAATAAGAAGATTGGCGGAACAACTAATAACTGAAAATAGTCAAGAACCCCCAGTCCCGGTCGTCCCAACCCCAAAAGCTTCTAAAACAATTACATTTATGGAGAAGTGTGCCAGATACAACAATGATTCCGAGAGTGACGTAAGTTGTGGTAAAATTAAAGCTATCATCACCAGGAAATCTTTTTTTTTTTAAATCCGCAGACAGAATTTTGCATCATGTCCTTTCTATATTCTCTTACAGTCAGCAGTTTCTGTTCTGTCGACTGATATTATGGACGACCCTGACCAGTATTCAACAAGCTCGGTTAATATCGAGACAGACAGTAAGAATTCAAAACCTATTGAATTGTCATGAGAATACTAATGGTATTTTTTGTATCACTCTGAACAATAGAAGGTAGAGCTTTACAACGAAGGACCGGTTTAGTACACCGAGGACTGAAGATACTTAAACGTTACCTCGCTGTCTACGTGAGCAATATTTATTTTGAAAGCTTCATAACAATCTGCATCATTCTGAATACTGTTCTATTGGCATCCGAACATCATAATCAACCACCTTGGCTGACGGACATAATCAGCGCCGGGGGATATGTATGTAAATATATGTTTCCTATCTGTAAAATGGCCGATTAGAAGCCCAGACGCGCAGAATTCAATGCACAAACATTCTGAGTCAAATGATGAATTATCGTATACTTCTACGAGGGAGAAAGCCCCCAACCCTGCTAGGCAGGTTCAGAATTCACGTCGCTTTGACTTAATGCATTACTGCACTGTCACTACACTACGCCCAATGTATTTCCAATGTATTTCAACCATCATTGGGCATACTCGTGGTACACCCGACTTTCCTACCTCCTAGGGCACTGGTCAAAGAAATAAGACATGGAATTTATAACACGTCGATTTTTTGATTGCAGATGTTCACATTAATTTTTACATTTGAGTGCGTGCTGAAGATCATAGTCCTCCAAGCTGATTACTTTAGCCAGAATTGGAATAGGTTTGACTTGATAGTTGTTTGCATCAGTTTTGCGGACGCCCTTGCTGACACTGGTTTACCTGGCGGAAATGCAATTCGAAGTTTTCGTTTGGTAAGAGAGCATTTTGAATACAGAATACACAGCGAATAACTTCTAGAACCAAATTTAATTCCTTTGTTGTTTTTTGAAGTTGCGAATTTTCAAATTGGCACATAGTTGGATAACTATGAAAATATTGCTCAACATCATTTTCTCAACATTTGGTGCTCTCGGAAACCTCACCTTTATCTTAGGCATTGTGATTTACATATTTGCCATCTTAGGGATGAACTTAGTCGGAAAAGAATACACTCCAATGAATTTTGACGTCAGTGAATTGGATGACGTCGGTTTTCCAAGGTAATTCGGGAGGAAAACTTTAAAAAAAAATATTAACGTAAAACTGAATATTTTTCTATATTTTCATAGGTGGAATTTCCAGAACTTCTGGTATTCATTTATGATGGTATTCCGAGTAATGTGTGGAGAATGGATCGAACCATTGTGGGATTGTTTGGTCGCTCATGAAGAAAGTGGATCATATGTAAGGAGTACTGCAGTCTAGTTTGGTTGCTTGTTCAAGTTTTCAGAATTAATAAACATATTGTTTATCTTACAGTGGAGATGTTTTATAATTTTCCTGCCAATTCTTATAATTGGAAACTTTATCGTGTTGAATCTCTTCCTTGCCCTTCTTTTGAACAGTTTCGATTCTGAGGAAATTAAGGCACAACGCGAGGTACTAATCCAACATTTCTTGCTAACAGGAGATTAAAAGATTGACTTTGATTAAATTTATATGCAATTGTGATTTTTCAACAGAAAGAGCAGGGGTCGACATCACATAGGCATGGCAGCCTAAACCAGGTGGTTGACCTCTTACTGAACAAAAGACCGAGCATTCCTGAAATTCCTGAAGCTCCTCCAGAACCAGAACCGGAAGAAGTTAGTGTGCCAAGGAAATTCATATGCTTTCGTAGTTTTATTAATAAACAATTGATTTAAAATACTATTCAATTGAATCTGTTTACTTAAGGAAGACGAGAATGCTGAAAATAAGCCACGAAAAATTATACCAGGAAGATTCAAAAAGCTTGCTAAAAAGATTATCATTCAGAATCGGAAAGCTGCTGCGGAACGGGCCATTTTGAGAGCCGAAGGAACTAACGAGTACGCAGAAGCACGATTTCAGAAAAACCCGTTGATAACCGCCAAGCGTAGTTCATTTATGGCTGGGGGAGGGGTAAGATTTCAATTTCATTTCCGAGCTCATAGGTGGCGTACCAGTGAAAGACGCCAAATATCAAAAGTGATGACATCCGGTCCTCGTACCCACTTTCATGTTTTTCAAAGTCAAATTCCCTTTCAAATGCTTAAAAAACATTGTCTTAAAATTACTTCCAGACACCGAGTGAAGGATCAGTGATTTTGAAGGAAACTCGAGCTCGCCGTGAACCGGATCCCTGCTTTCCTCCCAAATGTTTCAAGAATAAACTTATGTCGCGCTTTATGACTCGCAGAACTAAATTTCAGCGATGGGAAGGACTTCGAAAATGTTGTTTGACCATTGTGAGTGCTCCGATCTTTGAGTGGGTGATTCTTGTGTTAATCGCAGCATCCAGTATCACACTCTGCTTTGAAGACGTTCATTTGGATAAGAATGCTGACCTGACATACACACTTTTCATGCTCAATTGTACATTCACTGGGCTATTTACGGTTGAAATGATTTTGAAATGGCTGGGTCTCGGCTTTCACAAATATTTTACAACTTTTTGGACACTCCTTGACATTTTCGTCGTGATGGTAATTCTTTATTTCTCTAATCTGTTTGAATCGATCTTCCGTAGAAAATAGTGTCCTCGTAATTTGGAACCGGCGGTTGCAGTTTTTTTTATATATTTCTTTCACTTTTTCAGATAAGCATAATTTCTTTAGCTTTTGACATTGAGAATGAGAGTTGGAAAATCCCAGATGAAAGTATGACTGCCCGAAGGAAACGGAGTGGACTTGGAGGGCTGAAGGCTCTGAGAACGCTTCGGGCTTTGCGACCACTTCGTGCCATATCTAGATGGCAAGGAATGAAGGGTACACGTTCATTTAATGACCAATCTTAAATTCAACCGAAATGCAAACAGATCTTTTACCCGTAGACAGGGCCGGACTGGCGACCTAGGGTTGCTGGCGGCGCCAACATTAGTAGCATGGGGCGGAGGGCGCCTTACCTCCATGCCCCTAATGTTAAATTTCTTGGGGCGCACTCGGCGAACGGCGCATCGCCACAATGGCCAGTCCGGGCCTGCACGTAGATATAGTGATATTAGTGATATTAGGACTGGATTAGCACAACATTGCTATGAAATCCTGTAGATATTCTATTAATTTTGATAATATTTACTTACTATTTTTGCAGTTGTGGTGAATGGTAAGCTAAAATAAAATTTTTTTTAAAAAAAATAATAAAAAAATAAATATTAATAAATATATATAATATATATATATAATATATTATATATATATATAATATAATAATATTATATATATATATAATATATATTATAATATTATTATTTTATATTAATTTTAATTTTTAGCGTTGCTATACGCTATCCCCAGCATCTTCAACGTACTACTTGTGTGCCTATTGTAAGATTATTCTACATTTCTATATGTTTCTACATTTTTATGTAATTTAATATTTTTTCATACATTTCCATTAGATTTTGGCTTGTATTCGCGATCATGGGGGTTAATTTCTTCAAGGGCAAATTTTTCCAATGCATTTACAACGAGAACGGTTCGAGGGTTCATCATTCGATTGTAAGTAAATCAAAACATCACAAGTCATTGAATTTCCACTCTAAAAGTATTGACAGTCTTACTTTCTGATTTAGAGATTAAATATTGTGTCTGATCGGTAGATAAATGTAATTTTTCAGACTATTTTTATCTTAATATTTTTCTGACATACTCCTACATTATGTTCATTTGTCTCTTGTATTTTATCTAAGATTGCAACCAAGTCTCAGTGTTGTGCACGTGATGACATATCTTGGGTAAACACATCGCCAAACTTCGACTCAGTATTCGAGGGATACCTGTCTTTGTTCCAAGTCGTAAGTATTCGTCAAATAATTTTTAACTTTTAGGTTTCAAGCTTGACTTAAAATAATTATTTTTAATATTTGAAGGCTACATTTGAAGGTTGGATTGAATTGATGAGAGCAGCAACGGATGTCGATGATGTAGACAAGCAAAGTATTCGTGACAACAATTTCGCAGCTTACGCCTTCTTTGTCGTCTTCATAGTATTCGGATCGTTCTTCACTCTCCAGCTGTTCATTGGAGTCATAATAGATAATTTTAATATGCTAAAGAAAAAGGTACGCAAGTTATTCATTCTCTTAGACAGTCTCTGGTCTAATATGATCATAAACAGTATTGATGAAATGTAAAATCATATTCAATATTACTTTGTCTAGTATGAAGGAAACCTTCTGGAGTTCTTTTTGACGCCTAGCCAGAAGCGATACTACACTACGATGAAGAAATTAGGCCGAAAGAAGCCACGACGAATAGTAAGGAGACCGTTGAATCGATGCCTAGCCGTTTTTTATGACATTGCTATGTCCCGAAGGTATGCAAAGCAATAATAGAGAAATACTATGTATAAGACTGCTTCTACATTTAATATACAAACTTTTCTGTCAAGGTTTGAAATCTCAATTTTTGTGCTGATATTCGGAAACATGGTGCTAATGGCTATGGAGGTAAGATATTACGGCATTTGTCTTACATATCTTACGAGCAAGCAATTATAATATGCAGCCATTTAAATTACTTCTAGCAATATAAGAGCAGAATGGTATACACCAATATCCTGTCTGGGTTCAATTCATTCTTCAGTGGCTTATACATAGTTGGTAAGTTTACGAAATCCGAGGTCAGTGAAATTCGTTCTGCCGTAAGGCATTTTCCCACAAAGCAAGGTCCAACAAGGTTCCTTGAGGGAGAACGCAGTGAAATCCCTACCCCAGATTATAAATTATATGAAAATATTTCGTGTATAATAATATTTTCCCTTGCATGATTTCATTATAGAATAAAATTTTCCTATTTATTTTGCAGAGGCTGTTATCAAAATTCTTGGGCTGAAAGAAAACTATTTTAAAATTCCTTGGAACATTTTCGATCTGGTCCTGGTCATTCTCTCTCTCACGGATATGTTTTTAGCAGATTCTACAGCTCTTCCATTTCCACCAACTCTTTTACGAGTCGTCAGAGTGTTTCGAATTGGTCGAGTCCTACGTTTGATTAAAGTAAGTTCATTTACCAAGCGGAAAACCTTAATCACGTCAGATATCATTTACGTGATTTTAAGATCTGGAAATTTTACACGAACTACAAATAGGTGTGTTTTTGAATTTTCCAGGCAGCTAAAGGGATTAGGAAACTGCTATTTGCATTGATCGTATCACTTCCGGCCTTGTTCAATATCGGAGCTCTACTTTTTTTAATCGTATTTATCTACGCCATTTTAGGTTTGAACTTTCTGTATTGGATAATTATTTAAGTCGTTAAATTATTTAAACCCCGCCTCCGTATTGATTCATTAGGTATGGCACTTTTCAAAGATGCGGCACTGAACACAGCCCTTGACGAGAATTGGAGTTTCCAAACATTTCCACAGAGTGCCATGTTACTCTTTAGGTTGGGAACATTAACAAAAAATTGTTTATTAGCTTATCTTTCAATATTCTTATAAAATGGATATTTAATTTTAGATTAATGACTGCTGCCGGATGGAATGAAGTACTGGACGCGCTTTCAGTTGAATATGCTGTTTGTGGGTATTATCGGAAGATAAAATGTGGACGTAAAGACTCGGACGAACCAGAGTGCATTAGTCGATTTCAAGCCACAGTATATATGGTAACTTTAGATTTTATTTTAATTTAATTCTATTTTTATTTAAATATATTTGATTTTCTAGGTCACATTTTTAATTATCACGTACCTCATCGTAATTAACATGTACGTTGCCGTTATTCTGGAGAACTATGAAGAGGCGAGTCATGACGAAGACATTGGAATAGTAGAAGATGATCTGGAAATGTTTTACGTTCGATGGTCAAGGTAAAAATACAAACGTTATTCCATCCGTTGGAATTTCGACAATCAGGCCATTTAAGTTATCCCATTCCCCCACTATCAGTGGAGTCGAACGAAGCTTGAATGGACGAATTATATTCCTTATCAGAACTATTATTTTGTGTAGAATAAATTTCAAATCAATGCTTTCAGATATGACCCTGCGGCAACACAATTTATCCTATTTGACCAACTCTCGGAATTTTTGAACAATTTGGACCCACCTCTTCACGTACCAAAGCCAAATATAGTGGCAATTGTTTCTTTTAATCTTCCAATCGCCAGAGGGAATCGGATTCACTGCCTGGACATTCTTCATGCCTTAATCAAACACGTCCTTGGACGCGTGGAAGATACGGAAGAGTTTCGAAAGGTAATTCCACAATATCAATAATGAGATCGGAAACGTCGGTCTTGTAAAGACTGGAAAGAGACACCCATTTAGAATATTTAAGAACTTGCGATATTAATAAAAATAATTGTGACTAAAAACTGGGTTAGTTGGATAATTCCGATGAACAAATAGAGTCGATACCCAATAAATACTCATATTCATAATTAGTGCTCCTTACAGAAACCTCGTTAGACTTCAACCTATTTCTGGATAACGAATAATTAAAAAATCGAATACATTGTTCGTCCGTAAATATCAGGATCAAATCGTTCAAGAAAATAATGGCATAATTCTAGCACTGGAAGTGTGTACTTCATGCATTTTTTTTTGCTCAGGTTCAAGAACAAATGGAACAAAAGTTCAGGAAACAGTTTCCATCTCGAAAGCTCTTGGACATTGTATCATCAACTCGGGCATGGAAGATCCAGCACAATGCTGCGATGATAATTCAAAGAGCCTGGAAATCATACCAAAGAAGAAAATATCCACCTAGGGAAAAAACTAAATCTACATTAACATTGAGGTCAATTGAAAGTGCAATGAGTGCACGTCGTGGAAATGTGTTCCGTCGAATGAACAACTTTTTCCGTCATCCACGTAAACGAAAATCGTCCTTGAAGCAAGAATTTGCTACTCGTCGAAGGTCAATGTTTGCTGATGGTAATTCCCCAATATAAACCGATCTTTTTTAATGCAATAATTTAAACACACGTTTAATATGTTTTGTTACAGATAATAAAACCATAGACGAGACCATAGATCGTTCGGTTCGAGATCACAAGACATAGAAGAACAAGAAGTCCCGTACCATCTGACTGTAATTTCTAAATGTCTTGTGTTAGTTAAAATAAAACTGACATTTTTATTCCTTTTTGTGCACGATGTAAATTTTATTTTCGTATACAGTATGTCACGTTTTTAAATTAAGTAACTCTAGCTAGCAAAATATTTAACAACGATGTGACCGTTAATGCCTCAATATCACTTTTAACAATGAACTGTCATGTTTCACAATTTCAAAGCATCCAGGAATTTGAACCGCCAGTCAATTTTTAGTTTCACCAGCTTCGTGGATTTTTCAGTCAGATCCAATTCAAGCGTTTTGATTTTTCTCGGCAGGTATTTAAAAAATAAATTAGCTACCCTGTTTAATGTATATTTGGGCCTCAGATCCCGAAAACAATTTGTACGTGCTCAAACCTAAGAACCAATTAACGATTGTGATGAAAAATTCGACAATTGCAGCCACTCTGTACTTTTCTGGAGACTCCATAACATCTGCCAATAATTTCTCAAGAGTGTCGGTAGAATTTTTCTCCGGTGCTGGTGTCGTACTTTCGTCTTCAGTGTCTGTGGTCAATTCCGCAAACTCCCAATTTTGAGCTGCAATTCCTGAAGTGTTCGCACTGGAAACCACTGGGCCATTAAACACACTCCAAACAGACCCAACATTTTTATGCGAATTTTGAACTTCTGATTTATATGGTGAATTTTCAGATACGTACACTAAATTCTCGGACTTCCCAGGTTTGAATGTCCTATTTGGCAAAGGACTTTGTTGAAATTTTATTTTGTTAGATTTTGATGAATTCGCATTCGAATTTTCATAATTTATTAATTTATTTTTTACTATGGTATCGTCGCTTTCTGGAAATTTTATGTTAACACTGTAACTACTACAAACATCACTCTGATATAATAATAGGAGAAATCCTATTAGAAGAAATTTTGGTTTTGGATTTTGAAATGGAAAGTATTTTCGAAACATTTCTTAAATTAATGATAAAGCGAACTAATCAAATTCTCAGCTTTTGTCCCGACTCGAGCGACGAAATGTTTGTTAGTGAAAAAATAAAAAATTGCAAATCATCAACCACCGGAGGTGGGAGAGATTTGTATTCCACTACAATATGCGATTATTTTCATGAACCGGTGCACATGCAAAGGGCAAGGCTAATAGTTTTTCGGCTTTCGCTGTTTCGTGACATGACAGAATTGTGAAAACCAAATAATGTAACAACAATAATAATTGCAACAAAGTTTTCATGGGTCCTTGATTCTGAAGAATAGATGCATGCAATTAAGTCGAAGTACTAGAAATCACAAGTCAAAACAGAGTGACTATGTATTTTTATTTTTGTCATACACATGTACTTGCACAGGTGTGGTGTGGCAAGTGTCTATTAATGTAATTATCCATTTAATTGAGCAGAAGGGAAAAGAGTGCATTTCCAAAAGAACATGCAAACTTTGTACTTTTAATTTAAGGAATTAAGGATTAAGACATTCGCCGTGTTGAGGTCCTCTTCCTACTACAAGGGGTGCCTTGGCTAGGCCAAGAATGTGGTCATAACCATCACTAAATTGGAGTGCAACTTTTTCTGGAAGAGGGGGTCAGAGTCTACCATATTTTGACATGTATACATATATATTTGTATGTATTAAGAATTGGTAGATAACTTATTTTACATTTATATTTTTATGACATTATCAAATCATGGAATAATGTCAATTGTAGATAAGCTTTCCGGCGACGTCGTTGTCGAAACTTCACAGACTGATTTCGGCAAACACCGGGACACGGAACCAGTTATACAATAACATATTTTGCAAGGTTGGTTTGGTGGAGCCCACATTTCTCCAATTTTACACGATCCAGAAAGAATGTCTGGATTATAACCGTCTAATACAGAATCATTTATCAGATTTTCAATTTTTAATTTAGAATTAAATTCAAAGTAAAAATCGACATCACTTACTCGGATACCCATCATTGGGATACCAATAAACTGCTTCAGCCAACACTATCAAAACAAATAAAACAGTACAGGAGTACGGTTTCATAATTTTTAGTTTAAATTGAATCTTTTCCGTGCGCACCGAAATGTTTAGCTACTTGTACAACTTCGTCTAATCCAGACAATCCTCTCTTACAGATTATTTAAAATTGGAAACACTTTAGTCATCTGCTATAGATTTTGCGAAAGTGCTAAAAATCCACAATTATTGCGAAAAATGTGTGGACAATAATGTACGTGTTGCAAAGTAATCAATTCATGAATAAATATATCTCGAATATTAATAACTTGTCATCCTTTCGGTCTCAACTTGCAATACTACTTGTCTTCAGCATAATTTTATAAATACATCTGCCAATTCGCATAATTTTTTTATTTGTACGTTAGCACTGGTGGTATATTCTAGTTTTAATTCTGTTGGGAATGTTCTGCACTTTTAGCAATTAAGATAAACTACACATGATTTCAACATATACGCTCTGGAACTATTTACTGACCTTTCTGAAATAATTTGTTTGGAAAAGCACACATGTGTGAAAAGGAAACAATTTCAATTACTTGGATAAAATGTAGGTTCACTGTTGGATATATTTAGAGGTGTACACAATATTCTGTTACTATTCGGCCAACCGAATACCTGTCTAAATTCAGGTTTATATTTTTGAGGTTCCAACCATGCGCATATCTCTTCATGGAACTGAACCATTTTACTGCAACTAAATATTTCACAAAGTAAAAGTTTAACGAGAACGTAAAGGAATGGCTGAACGGAAAAAGGTTGACTAACTTTCATCTTCAATCGGGAGTTTTACTAATTTGTTATCTTCTGAACGTTCTTGAAATATTTCATCTTTACTTTGTTATGTCTAGTTCCTAAGATTTTTGTTATCAACTGCGTTCCGCTTGTTTACAACAGTATATCTAAAATATAGGACCGGACAAAAAATGTGTTTTCTGTTTATCTAGGTACTCATGCGTAAAATTTGAAAAAAGGTTTCCTGTTACTAAAACTAGGGAGTTACTACTTTGCTTCTACATGTTTATTATTTAAAAAATGCGGTATAAAAATAATATACCAATTAACTAAGGGCGCGCTTACGCAATTATGTTACCGATAACTTGAAATTAAATGCATTTCCAAGCAAAATTTTCAATAACAATTAAATATGTAACTTCTCACACATACACACAAAAAAGTAGCGTTCTTTTATTAATCTCCGTGTGTAAATTCGTTCACATATGAATTGGTATATTCTTTGATTGTCTTACATTCGAGTCTCATAGACACGGCAATTGCAAAACCCGTCTTGACCGTGGTGTTCGAAGGAACACTTTTCATTGTAATGTTAATTTCAATAATCGCTCAAAAAAAGCAAACTATTACCCTCTGGGAACTTGAAGTGATAAATTATGTGCTAATTTAATTTTAAAAGAGTTCAACGGCTATCTGTCTATCCAACCTAACTAGTCAACTAATTGATTTGTATTGTGCAAGCGTCAATAAATACCACAGGTTCAGGACTAAGAACACATTACATGAAGTAATTCATAACATGGGAGTCTACGTAAATAAGTTTAGAAAACTGACCTTTAAATTTATGCGAGATTTTCAAAAGGTTGATTTTGACTTCACTATTCGTCTTCCATCAACCTCTCACAGTAACAACTCCGCAGAGAAAGTTCTAAAGTACTCATAAGTGTTCTTGACAAAAATATTTAAAAAAAAATCTTGACAACAAGGCCGTGACACCTCCTGTTCTAGAATTCGAGCATATCTAAAATCGACTTCTGTTTAGACCACAATAAACAGTAATTGTTACAAGAAAGGAAGTGTTTAGTTTCTAAAAATGAGACAATCAATTATTCTGTCGATCGGTATGGTTCTCTTATTTAAAAATGTTGTATGTGAAAGTTTGGATGACATAGACCACCAATCGAAACCTCTAAAAAATTGGGAGTCAATATGGGCCGGAATATCAAAAGGTGACCTGAGGGAACTTCTAAAAATACAGACAAAACCGAATGAGAATCAAAATGACAATAAAAAGTCCAGGAGAATTGACAATGAAAATGATGAATGGAAATTATTTACGGAAATTCTAGAAAGGCAAGCGTACAGTTTTGGGAAAAAGATTTTCACCAGTCAAGCCATGGCGAAGTTGGGATCCATTGTTTGGAAAAGTGTACAAAAAATGATAAAAGTCGTCGACAAATCAAAATTCGAAGAAAACCAGAGCCAGGGAAAAGCAAATGATGAAAATGGTGAAGTGCCTGTGAAGAAAGAGTATGCACTGGAGTTTCTTTCCAAACTTGTCGGAGTTGCTGGAACCACTTTAGGGGAATTTCTTCGAGAGTACAAAGTTCATGTGCTTTACGATACAGCTGCCTCTTTTTTTAACTGGATCTTTTTGGTTTATGCTGGATTACTCGTCCCTTAGAAATTGTGTACTTAAATTGTCTTGCAAAATGTCAACATTCTCTATCAGATCAGATATTTCAGATGGTCTACGTCTTATCTTATTTCATCGTACTTATTTCGTTGTATCCATTTCAGGCAATCAACATGTCACAATGTCACGCTGATTGCTTAAACAGTTGTGTGTTTATCTACTCGTATTATTTATTGATGTCAATTTCAAATCGTACCATTGATAGAAATGTCAATGTCATAATATCTAAATTAGGTGGGAATAAATTGATCAGAAGAAACCATTCCTACTGATCTGTAAGTCGTGTTGACTTATTATTGCATATCACACACAACAGAGTAACCATAAATGGAACTTCCATTGGATTCAATTGTATGCTAGGCAATCTGTGATGAACTCCTTGAGATAAGAAAAGTTAAAAATATTGTGAACAGATTAAAGTAAAATTCCTTGTTCTTAATTCTTGCTCGTGCTACTATGTTAAAAAATACTCTTCAGGGGCTTCAAATACTTGTTCAATTTATAGTCTATGGAATAATAAAAATTATATTATACATGCGCCATTGTATTGTGTTGAAACTACACGGACAAAATTAGCGATTTGAGTGAGTATGAAACGAATTTAATTTAGCAATTAAATAATAATAAACTACATATGTCATGAATTCCTCCGCAGAATGCATATATTTTATATGCCGTTACAGAAAGAATGTAAGCGTAATTAAACCACTCCGTATTTTGTAATATGGTCACATACTTCACTATTCACATAACATTACTCGCCATTCAGGATTTCCTGGGACCCGAGATCATAGCAATTCTTCTTTTTACCAGTATCCGCCATTTAGTATTCATTCCTGAGAATTTTATCACCCAACAAATTCGCTTTAAAAATAGAAATACTCCAAATAGAGTGGATATGCGGTTCAAGTCAATATTGAGTCTTAATTAAGTTCCATTTTCATAAGGGAACATGCTGCACTGGTATACTTAATCTTACTTCGTATCGACATATACGATTATTAACTTATTTCAAAAAGCTGACCAAAGTTACCTATTCTTAAACCAATTACATCTCATCCAAATCGGAATATCCAAAGGGAAAGAAGCTAAACCTGTTTTATAGTAGTAGTGCTTATTATTAAATATTTTATACTGCGAGTCATGCAAATGTTTCACTGGAAACAAATGTCCAATATGATGGATCTTGTAGAATCTTACAGACTGTACTTATCCACACACGGGCTCGATGGAAGACCAAGTGTGAGTACTTTTCAATGTCAACAATAGCTCAAAGCACACAGTACGGATTTACTCAACACAATACATTCAAACATTTTACAATGCATTTTTTTTGCTCCAAAACGATTTCTTCCTAATTTTATGTATGATCTATTTGCTGCTAGGCTGACGTCATTTGCAAGTCAAATAGGTCGGACGGAAGGTTGGAAACAAAAGAGCTATTAATTATCAACACTCATAACTCAGTTTCTGGAAAGAAGATCACAAAAGTCCAGACAATGCATGAGCGTATATCGTAGGGAAGTACAGAAAATATTAATATATAAAAATATTAATGTTAACTGGATCGTATTGGACGTAATATAAGTCATTAACGACGTAGCCCACACAACTTAACATGAAATGTCAAATTGATTTATCAGTAGGTGTCATTAATTCCGACTACCTAATTAACTTAAACTACCCTTAAATTAATTGATTCAGGTTTGATTTGATTTGATTTGATTTATTGCCAACACCCCGTAGGAATACGTTACTTTGCTCACGATTGTCTCTCATTCGAGACGCTCACGCTAGGTAGTATTACTCACACAACGCAGCAAACATGGGAATAGAAAAAATTGGAGTAAGTATTATTCAGCCATTCGTTAAGAGCAGATATGGTATTCCCACCTTGTACGTTGTTTTTAGTGCCTGCGACACATGTTGATATTTTGTCAGTGCAAATTGTGTGTACTTCAAAAACATTGTAAGTGAAATATTTAGCACCTAGCATTATCTCAGGATATACAGACGTCACTACTGATTAGAGACTCTAAAAGATGAGTTCACACTTACAACCTTAAATACAGAATAACTTGAAGGAATGTATGTAGTCTGAAAAACCATCCGTGAGATAATACCCACCAGCATTAATACGTCACGGGATGTCAATTTTTTATGATGTAATGTACTTTGAAATTCTTATCTTAAAAGGAAGTCTAACTGACTGGCCCTGACTTCCAAATCTCACTTCCAATGTCACTTTTGTTCTTTCCTTTCTTGCCGGTCTCGTCAAGGAGTTATTTTAGAAAACTACTAGTAAATTCTGCGCAAAATTCGTAATAGTTCCAGAAAGTAAAAACATGAAGATTTTACAAGTAGCTCTACTATTTTGTATTATTGAGGGCATTACGATCAGTTCATCTTTGCCTCAAAATCGTAAAGGTGGAATTGCAGCAACAGTCCAGTCAGTATTGTATCCTCCACCGGTGGCTGAACCAGGACCAAAACCTCCAAGTTCTGGGTTTGTATTCCAAAATCTTTGACTTCAATACTTTAATGATTTACGTTAATTAATTTCTAGGAAGTGTACCCAAAATTAATTACTTATATTTGCTCTTTAAGCATTTGATTGACTGAGATTAGGGTATGCCACAAATTTTAAAATTAACCGACAGGCCATAACACAAAGGGGTCTCTTTTAATTGTTATAAAATTGTGTCTTCGTGGCTCACAGATATTTTAGAATTTTATACTTAGCACATTGTACATATGTAATTGAATTAAATAGGATTATATTTCTCTCCTATACAGAGGACAATGTCCCGGGACGACTCTTCTGATAAAATATCGACACGACGAAGAAGCCCGAAAATGTGGACTTCCAGGTCTGAAGGAACACTGCGCTGAAAATATGATATTTTATGCAATCCCGGAAAGCCAAACTTTGGGGCAGTGCGACTGTTCTCATCGCTTTGGGGAAAAACCTCTAATTTATCATCCGAAGACAAAGAAGTGCTACTTTACTTACGAACAAGTAATATTTCAAAAATAATTTTCAAAAATGTTTCGGGTTTACTTGCAAAGTCGTTTAGGTTATCGCATTTGTTTGCGTGCCATGTATATAAATTATTTAGATTGTGCGGACGAGAACTCGCTGAAAATGCTAAAATGTACAGAAAGATACTTTGACCTTCTAGACTATTCGAAATGGTACCGAGTGAGTTTTGCGGCGGAGTCACCTCTTATGTTGTAGTCCATACGCTTAAATCCATATGATCTTAAAAATGTCCTTCAAATAGTTAAAAAATCTTTATATTGAAGTGTCTATAAGACACAGCTTTTGCAGGTGAAATAACTGTGAACTGTTTTATTAACTCATTCTTATTGTTGTATATTTTTTCAGAGTTACTGCAGACCTGGTCAGTGGCTGGTTTTCAACCAATACGGAAATCCTGTCTGCACGAAAAATACATGCGCGGTTAAACAAGACAGACCTGGATTTGGAGATAAATCTGTAGAAGTCGAGGACTTGGTACCATTCCAAGGAAATGGACCATGTGTGAAATTATCTGAACCATACCGTAAATGTAAACCTGACGAAATCGTGACATTCGTATCCGGAAGATTAACTCCAACATGTGGAAGGAAAGTTGAAATTAGTGTGAAAGCAATTTCACCAATAGAGAATCTTACTTGTGAACCTGGCAGTTATGTCAGTCTGGCGGGGAACTGTCGACCGTCATTTGTTTGGTGATTTTGAAACTCGTATTAGGTCCTGCACCTGTACCTGTCTCAGACGACCAGAGATCTGGTCACAAGAGAAGAACACAGGTCGTTGGTACCGTTTCCACTATACCATGAAATATACATAATATTAAATTTGTTTTATATTCGACCCAAAGCTGACTTTTTTTACTTTGAGTTGATTACAATAAATTTCTAAAGAAATCAGTATTAAACTAATTAAACTTCTTTTCGCATTTCAAAAGAAACGTAGACTTTTATTTATTTTATGTATTGGCCGATTAAATTTATTTGCATTATTATCATATTATCATTTAATTAATTCTGATCAAACATCAAACCTGATTTAGTATTTTTACAAAAAGAGTAAAAAAAGTTTAAATTCAAAAACGGCCGATAAGCACTATTTTAATAAACTTGCTACCACATAGAGTATTCGACTTCTTGTCTAGCAATCAACGTCTACAAAATTAATAGGAACTTAATGAACTTAATATCTGAAATTATTTCCTGAAATCAGTAATAAAGTCAAGCTTATTGTATGACTGCAGACTTACTAAAGGTTATCGATTAACTCGCAAAGGAAATATAAATATTTTGATCCTTCCTTATATGATCCAAAGAGGATTTAGGATATGGATACGAGAAACATAAGTTGTTTCGATTTCTTTTACTCTATGTTTTAACCTTTTCCAAATTCGACTTGTCAAATATAACTTTGCTTCTACGGCTTCATAAATAAAACATACATAAATAGGACGAGTAAAAAGTACAAGTTCGTTGTACAGATTTAAAATAAAAATGATACAATACAGATCAAAATATGAACACAGTAAACGTATTTTAACAAAAGGTTGGTGGTTAACCGGCAAATGTTACAAGTTACCTCACTGCGTATTTCCAAGGAAAAAAGATAAATATCTTGTTTGTTCAGTAGTTCTCATTCTCTTGAATATTATTTTTCTGGTCCTGGTGCCTAATCAATTCGAAGCAGAATTCCTAGTAAAGCTCCAAGTTTACTTACTCCCCGAGATCACTTTTTGCCCTAAACGGTATGCTATGTTAAAATTTCAAATTTTGAAAAAAACGTTCTAAGTGTCAAAAAACCGAAAAGTGGGTCAAACGCAAAAACACGTCAAATGATTATTTTCAGTGGAATTTAGAGATACATTCCATCACGATCAAAAATTACCCGCCCTGACGTTACCTTAGTTAGTACTTTGTCCTGGTGCCTGGTCGATTTTGCGAAACAGAATTCCTAGTGAAGCTCCAAGATTACTTACGCCGGAGGAAAATCTTCTCCAGTTGACCGACCACTTAAGAAGGAGACGGGATCGACCGGTGAGACTGTGATTTCTCTACTGGACAAGTATTGCCGTCAAAACCATAATGTTGTTTTGGACAACAGGTTCAGCAGTCCGAAATTGGTCGAATATTTATACAGATTGAAAGTAACTTACGATTGGTACCGTGCGAAAATATCGGAAAGGCCTTCCCAAAAATATTACGTCGAAACAAGTATGGCAATTTTATTTAAAATCTTTGATCCTAATAAAGTTTTCCGGAAACCGGTCCGCCGGCTTCCAAAATGCTCTACAATAAGGTGGAACAACAAAAAAACGAACTTCACTGGCTACAACGAAATGTAAAGGAAAATTTGAAGTGAAGGAAATCCGATTGCGCCCATTGTCGAAAAAACGGCAAGCGTAAGACGATCTCCTGTTCATGGGAAACTTGTAAAAATATCCTTCCATGCACGACTAAATTCATCTCTGACCACGACGTGAACATAGCAAACTCTAGTTCTCAAGGTGAATTAAGATTCTCATACTCAATCGCTTTTGGACAGCACAAACGTTTTTGAGCCAGTACCAGTAACATAAAAAAAACCAGCGTCTCCCTCTTTCACATGCACAGTCATATTTGTCTATGTTCCATTTAAGTATGTTTTACAAATCATCATACGATTGCATAAAATCAGGAAGTATTAGCTTGCTTACATGTTTTACATTGGAAAATTAATTAGGGCCACGCGGTTTCAAAAATATTATTTAATATAGTCCATTTTGTATTTTGTTGTAAAAAAAAATCTAGTTCATGACAACAGATTCCACATTCTCTTCCGGGCTGTCGCTAACGTAAACAATGTGTGAAATCGGTAGCGAAGAGGTTAAAAGGAAGTCTAACTGACTGGCCCTGACTTCCAAATCTCACTTCCAATGTCACTTTTGTTCTTTCCTTTCTTGCCGAACTCGTCAAGGAATTATTTTAGAAATATATTAGAAAATTCTCGGTAAAATTCATATAATTCCAGAAAGTGAAAACATGAAGATTTTACAAGTAGCCCTACTGTTTTGTATAGTGAATGTAATACCGAAATTTCGGTATACCGAAATACCGAAATATCGCTGTATTTTTCAATACCGAAATACCGAA
>JAQFYE010001701.1:0-21371 GCA_034694305.1 Protaphorura glebata | reverse complement strand
ATTGTCCTACTCCTCCTATATGGTTTAATAGAAGGGGGGACATTGACCGCTCTGCACTAATTCTAAGACACACTGTATTTAAAAAAAAATACGTCGAGACCGGGAATCGAACCCGGGACGCGGTCGGAATATTGAGTCGCCCTGTTATTTTCAAATTTACATATATATTTTCAAGATATGTCGAGTATGATGAAATGGTGGACGAGTTCACGGAGTTGGAAGTTCATACAGAGCTGTTCAAAGAAATGCTTACGAGTAAGGAATTTTTAAAAGCATCCTCTAGTTGGATAAATTATTTTAGATACACCTTATGGAAAATTGAAGTTCCACCCAATGGCTAAATTTTTGATAGGGTGTCGATCTTAACTTCTTGAACTGCTTACCATGTACAGGGTGTATCTGAAGTCCTCCCATATTATTTTGTGTCGTCGTCAAATAGATTTAATTGTTATTTTATTCTAGGAACGGAGAATAACATGAAGTCTTTGATTCACATGTCTCACGTGAGCAAGACATTTGAAGCACGTGATTTTGCATTGGCTGAAGGTGTTGGGAAATATGTGTCATACTGGTCCGCCATTCATTGTTTCGTCATCATGGTCTTCGCAGCTGTTCAAGTTTACTTCATTCGTAGACTTTTCGATAGTGAGCATACTGGGAAAACTAATTTCTGGTTTTGGCTAACTGAATAAATTCAAACAAAATAAAAAAAATGCAATCTAAAATTTTGTCTGTAAATCAATCAATAGTGTCAGTAAATAAGAGTTGAACAATTGGATCCAAAATATTTGTCTCACGTCTCGTCTTTCTTACCAATGTTCCAAGGAAACCCCACAGTTCATTAGTGCAGGCCGTTGGATTTGACTGCATTTTATATGTTGTAGCCATTGACCTCCTCAACAACTTTTGTAAAGGTCCGATCCCGAAAAGTTGCACCATTTGGGAGCTAAAAATACAATAGGCGCATGTACACTTTCGATATCATAGGAATCCGTGACGTGTTCATGACGTCACAATGCGCATCAGACCCGTCCATTTCTGGAAGCCAAACGCTTAGCCATTTCAGGGTAGAACCTTCACGAAAGTTGTTCAGGTGGTCAAGGACTACAATCTATCAAAAATTCAGCCAAATCCAACGTTTTATTTTTTATTTCATCCATGCCTTTCAGAGTTACGCGTACGTACACGGCATCGTTATTTTTGTATCCCACTGTACGTCACATCCGTTCTGTTCCAGCCCAACCGTTTCTGTACTGTACGACGTAAATTAATTCAATGTGAGAAAAATTGGAACGTAAATCCCACTATTCATTTATACAGTTCAAGATGATAACCCTGGACATTATGAATGCCTAGGATTAATTTTTACTGCACAACACAGCACAAGTATATTCACATCCACTATGGGTTTGTATGTACATGATGTACTTGGCAATAAAAAAAATCCTAGTCAAAAACAAAACAAGGTTATTAAAATTGTACATACATACAACATATAATACAGAGCATAGCAAATGGAAAGACTTAAGAAAAAAACTGGAAGATTAGATAATTAACACTCAAAGTCATCCTGTTTCTCTTCAGTTCATGAAAGAGTGGGAGGAAAGTAGTCGCTCAATTTATTTTAACTAGGACTGAGAATGTGAACTTTCAAAAATTCAATTTTGTAAATATTTAACCGATTTTTAATTTATTTATAATAATTTCTATAAAAAATGACGTCGAGGACCGACTTAGTCTGCTGGGCCACCTTCACAATCTTCTTATTCAGTTTTTTACAAGGTGGTTCAAGTTTTACAGAAGTAAATGTGGGATATCCGGCCAGAACAATGGATTATAAAATTCACGTGGACGCTGGAAAAGAAGACTGTGTTTATCAATACACTAATTCAGGTGCAGTTTTCTATGTTGATTTCCATGTGATACGTGGTGGGGATGGTCAAGCCAGTTTTTTGGTCAAGGATCCTATGGGTCACATTGTCCTTCCTTATGAGTGGCAACCAAAGGCCACTTATGAGACGGAGAAGGCTCTCCAAGGATATTACTCTGTCTGTATTGACAATAAACCATCCCAGTTCTCAGACAAATTAGTCAGTGTTTATATGGCCACCTATGAGTAAGTTCTGTAAACCAAAAAACTCTATAGGGTATTTTTTATCTCTCAGACTACTTTGAAACTTTTTTTTTGAAATTTTAATATTTTAAGATTTTGAATTTTATTTATTTTGTGAAATTTTGAACTTGACTCTTTTCGAATTTAAAAAAAAAATTTGCACCGACGTCAACAAATATTTAATTGAGTTAGCGACACTCAAAGTTTCAAAGTAGTCTGAGAGATAGTAAACGCCCTATGTAAGGTAAGCTCATACTGTCCAAAAAAAATCGCCCTGTAAATTACCGGGTGTTTCAAAACCAACCTACTATTCGTTCTAATTTTCACAATTTTAACTTTATCTGAAAAGTGTGATAGCCATTTTGTTTGAAATTCAATTGCTCGCCTTTTTAGTGGAAAATATTTTTTCGAAATTTCAAATTTTTCAAAATTTCAAACTTTTTTTAAATTTTTTTTAAGAAATTGGAAAATTTTGAAAATTGTGAGAATTTTTGAGAATTTTTGAAAATTTTACTGTAATCAAAATTTCAGTTTGTCTTTCATTTTCTGATATTTATGTTTGCATTTTTATAAATATCGCGCCCTGAGAAGCGCTCAGCGCTTTCGGACATAGCTCAAAAGACGCGCAATTAAATTTAGAACAAAATGACTATCTCACTTTTCATATGAAGTTAAAATTTAGGAAATTAGGAAGGATAGTAGATTGGTTTTGAAACACCCTGTATTTCAAAATTGGTGACATTTTATTTTGACGTCAGCGGGTGGATGAGATTTTTTTGTATGTAAAGTATGAGCTTACCTACTACGGAGGTTGTCAATTTATTTCCTACAATTTTTACTTCATTTTGCTACAGAGCCGCAGGATGGGACAAATTCGTTGAAGATTTGAATGAAATTAAGGTCAACACTGAAATTTTTGTAGACACTTTTAGTGGTAAGTTGGAAAATAATTCATCATGATATAGTTAAATTGATAAAAATTAATTTTACATAGTTTTCTGACTTTTTTTTTGAATTTTTTAGCAATTTCAAAAAATGTGGAAGAAGTCATTCACCATCTTCATAACTCAAAATCTAGAGAAGCCCGAGACTCTGCTCTCCTGAATGAGAATAATTATAATGTGGGTTTTTGGTCCTTCGTTCAAATGACAATCATTCTATTGAGTGGACTCTTACATGTTTATTATATTCGACAATTATTTCGGGACACTCCTAATCATGGTAATTACAAAGTGCGACTGTGATTGTGATTTGCAAGATCTGACGAAAAAAAGTTGACTAAAATAATTCAACGTATGAAATAAATTGTTATTCACAAAAAAAAATAAAAAAATAACGTAATTAGAAATATGTTCAGAGCGTCCAAATTAATTCACTTTAATTATATTCCGGTATTCTGCTTGAAATTCCGATGCGCGTAGCGCCGCTGACACGCGCTTTAAGTAAAAATTAGAACAAAATCATCCTTAAAAGGCGGATATTTTAACGGTTTTTCGCCCAAGACACATCCAAAATAGTTATCTAGAAATTGTAGTTTCTAGATATCAAATTCAAAATTTTATGTCGAATAAAATGATAGCGCGGGTGGTCCGACTGGCTATGAACCACCTTGTACAGTGAGAATTGGGTAAACCATACCATGCAGTGTTAAATCGTTAAATGCAATTGAATTTGACCTTGAGTGTTATTTTTATCTTCGACATATGTCGAAAGAGTATTAAGTTGAGTCTGAGTCTGTTGCATAAGAAAAATTCACTAAACCATATGTGCGGATCGATAATTTCATTTCTCATTCAGAATCCGACCTGAATTAGTCAAATAAATCAACATTTTCTATATTTTCTGAAATTAAATTTGTATTCAAAAATGCCAAATTACAAATTAACATATTTCGACGCCAGAGGTTTGGGTGAACCCATCCGTTGGATTTTTGCTTACGCTGGTGTCCAATACGAAGATGTTCGAATTCCAATCGGTGGACTCACTCCAGATTTAAAAACAGGTTAGAACATGTACATATATCTTGTAACAACTTCTATTTCAAGGGATTGAACCCCGCACTGGCACATGGAAGTGTAACGGGCGATAACCAGGTCCTATAATTTTACTTTTTTAAATATTTCAACAGAACTTGGACTAGATTGGGGTCAATTGCCAATGTTAGAAATTGATGGAACAAAATTCACTCAATCTAAAGCCATTGCAAGATATTTGGCCAGAAAATACAATTTATTTGGAGAAGACGAATTCCAGGAATTCAGATGCAATGAAATCATAGATGCGATTGGAGACTATACAAATCGTAAGAATTTATTCAAAAATGCAATTATCCATTCAGATTTTTTAAAAAATAATGTTTTTGGCAAAAAACAGTTCCGAATTCTCCTTTTAAGGGCCTTCTATGCATCTTTTACTAAAACGCACGTCAGCGCCGCTGCCCGCATTGGATTTTAAAGTGGAGTGGCTCCTTACGAATAATTTTTATCTTTACCAGTTTGGGGTCCAATGTTTAAAGAAACAAATGAGAAGAAATTAGCAGAATTATTGACGAATATTGTTGAAGTCCAAACGCCGATTTATCTACAAAGATTGAATTCAGTTTTACCACGGAATGGGACAAAATGGGCTGTCGGAAATAAATTCACGGTGACTGACATTTACATTGCATATTTTATCTCCCACTACGAGGAGGGATTTCATGTTGACTTCCAATTAAAAAATTATCCAGCAGTGGACGCAATCGTCCGAAATGTGCAAACACTTCCTGGAATCAAAGAATGGCTGGTCAAGCGTCCACAAAAATTAGTGCTGGTCTACGACGGTTTAATTAACACTAATTATTAAGCACAGGCACATGAGCTCAATTTTGTCGAATTTATACGTCAATTTATTTTAATAAAGTCAATGTTGGATAAATCACACCTTAAATTTCTGACCAATTAAAGTGACCAAATGTCACTGGTTCAATGATCGATGACTATCGAACATGCGTGACCTTTGGGAGTACACGGCAGCTTTAGCCACAATGAAGTCAATCGTCATGTCGGAAAATACGAATACCAATATTTGTTGATTCGAAACTGGATGGCTCAGACGGACGAAATTGAGCATGTGATAGGCCGCGTCCAGGAATAAAAATCCATTAAGAGAAAATAAAATCTGGAACCAAAATAATTGATATGTTGTAGCCCTTGACCTGCGGAACAACTTTTGTGAAGGTTTCGTCCCAAGAAGTCTAACCGTTTGGTCGCTAGAAATACCAACGCACTTCATGACGTCGAAACGTGTATTTGGCCGATACATTTCTAACGCGCGGCCAAATGTTTAAACTCTTTGGGGTATGACCTTCACAAAAGTAGTTCAGGAGGTCAAAGGTCACAACATTTAAGAATGGCCAATTCCGACAGCATTTTCGTTATTATTACAGTCCGGTTTTCATCCATATGATTATGAATTAATTACTCCAATGACAGTTGGACGAATATCATCACCAGATGGCGCGACACGGTTCAAACAGGCTTTTAAGAAGTGTAGAATTATACCCCAGCAAAGCATGACAGTCAAAACAAAATAGAGCATGGGTAAAATCAAATCCATGATTGGAAGTTCTTCAAAGTTCAATCCATGTAGGAAATAGATCATAAGGCTAACTGCAATGACAGGTCCTACAATGCTGGAGATGAAGTCTGCAGTCTAGTTTAGGTTCAGTGAAAATTAATAGTAATTTTGTAATTTCAATAAAAATTTATATCGTACTGGTATAAATTCTTACGATGAACAAGAAGGCAAGAAAAAATTGAAGGAGACCCATTTGTCAAATTTTGGATGTGGGTACTGAAATATTACCCACGTCACAGGAAACGTAATTATTCGTCAGAAAGTATAAAAAGAATATTAAATTTTAGAGAAAAAATGTTTCTAATCATGTTTTTATGATCGTAATATTTGTTTCAAAGTTTGATCGTTGACACGGTAATAAATTGTACTACATTTTGCATTAGTTTCTGTTATAATTGTACAAGGACATATGTCATCCCGTATCGATTTCGCCAAAGAAAAGCGAGCGAAGCGGAGCTCTGCAATCCCGTCTATATTCGACAATTCTCTTGAAATGAAATTCTTAGAAAATTGAAAAAAAAAATATTTTAATACTACATTTAACATGAATAAATATTCCGTGATTCAAATATTATTATTTATTATTATTGATTTGTTAAATTTTTGAATCCAAGAATTGTCAAAATTAATTTAGTTCAGGCATCAACGCTGTATGTTGTCTCAATCATTTAGTAGCTCTGAAACTAGCAAAGGGGGGTCAAGGATCATTATATATTTAAATATGTCAATAGAGTTATTGCCCAACATAACTTGACAACACTTTCTTACTCGGTAACTCATACAGTTTAACAAATTCTGGTATTAATATATTTAAAACTGGTGACACTACTTTTATGGAAACTCTGCCTCTCCCGTATCACCAGTTATGAAGTCTGCGCGTCAATGACGTCACGACTGAGCATTATTACAAGTGTGGTAAAAACTTTGACGTGGCTGCAGGAATTGAAGGACTTTGCGCGGTACACAAACTTTGAAATAATCCTCTCCTTTATTTTTTGTATGGGTAGTATGACGTTACCTAGTAGAGCTGACGTTGTCGAATTATTTAAGCTTATGGTTAATTATAAAGTTTTACGTTTTCTTCGCTGAAGGATTGACTGCTGGCAGTTCTAGTATTATTTTGGAAGCTTTAACCCTTAGGACGACCGCCAGAGCGAAAATTCAAGTCGATATCGGTATATCCAATCCCTGGAGGAGCTTTTGGATCAACCTCACAGCCTGAAATTAGTCAGAAAATATTCATTCAAGTCCGCGGTGTGTCTGAAATTTAAGACTATACCCATTGTATGTTTGATTCCATTTCTCGGTTTTAAAAAACAAACAAACGTTGAAGAAAAGTAGATATAAAGTTATTTGTTTTTAATTGTTATGCTATTTCGGTGGAAGAGGAGATGTGGTAACCACCAAAATTGACTTACGTTCAAGTTTGTCCTTAGCTTTAGGACGTTCAACACATTTGAAACCTTTTCGACAGTCCATGACAGTACCATCGCCTCCGGGAGGTTCACAAGTGGCCTCTTTATCTCCAACGCACCGACCATCTTTCGTTGGCAAGAATTTGAATGGCTCGGTAGACGCACACTCGCACTTCTCTGATACTTTGTTGCACACGAAACTCAAATACCCAGCACAGACCTAAAAGTTTCAAATTAAAAAAAAAGTTCAAGACAACATGATTTGACAACGTTCTTTCCTACTAGGTATTCTATAGGTAAATTCATACTGTCCAAAGAAAAAAAGTGTGGGAGGTCCTACGTAAAGTGGCGAGATTCATGGGGCAACTTGTCATAACCAATAATTATTGTTGACGTCATTGAGCCTAGCAGGAATCGAACTCAAGGCACCGGCGGGAAGGAGCCCGGCAATTACTACACTGAGCCGTAGCTGTATCCACTTTCCAAATAAGAGAGATAAACAAACAAACTGACCCCTCGAACTTTCCCAGTGAGATATGCTGGCGCATCCGTGGCCCAACGGTCGAGCTCTTCTTTGTATTTTGGAGATTCCACGTCACCGAGATTTGCAACCGCTTGGAATTTCCCAACAGCATTCTCCCAGTCTTCAAAGCAGCAATACTCACCGACTTTCGGGCTAATTCTTTCACTTTTCGAGCTAATTCCTGCACTCAAGGTGAAGACAGCCAAATTGAGAAGAACAGCAACGAAAATGTAGGTGACACGACTCATGATGACGAAATAATTTGACCACTGTGTGTGTGTGTGTGTACATTTAATGTAAGTATTTTTACTTGCAGGTAATGGACTTACCTGTAATGTCATGGCAAATGTGGCACAAATGAATTGACTTCCTTGTTATGTACGTGTAGGATGTTGTGTGTCATGTTATGTAAACATGTGTGTACTAATTATCAGTTCGGGTGTTATGTATTTGTTGTTGATATCGATGCGCGAACCGGGACTGACGGGGAGTTAAGTAATAAGGTGGAATTAGAGATGCAAAAGCGGGATCGGGAACCAAACTTATTCCTTTCGAGTAAATTCACAATTTACTATATTTTTGTCATTATGTATATTACGCAAATTAAATATCGTACGATGGATTTAGCGAAAGTTTAATTTTAATTGGACATCCATTTTTCACTATAGCGGTCTTCATGCAGCTTAGCTACGCGCATCAGATTTTGAAGCAGATTGTCAAAGTTATCCTTCAAAGAATTCTTATCTCAGTCTTTCTCCGACCATCCCTGGTTTCGATGTAAATAAACATAACTTTCAAAGATGAAAAAATATTACACTACCCAATGGATTTTGGAACATTTTAACCAAACTATGTAACCGTAGCATACAAAATGTATAAGCCTGACCTGTGTACGAGGACCTTGACCCGACCCCCAATTTCCTTAATCCTTTGATATCTGTGGAGTCGGATTTGAGGGAACAATTTGCGTGTGCCAACAAACCACGTTTTTTTCGACTATCTTCGAAAAGGACACCGGCGTAGCTAAGTAGTGAAAAAATGCTCGTCTGTGATTTGTCTGAATTTTGGATATCTTATAGCCCTTGACCTAATAAATAACTTTTGTAAAGGTGGTGCATAAGATCGTTTTGCTGATAGTAAATTGATTTAAATATCGACATACTTTAGACAAGACACACAGTCGTATAAATCGGTCCCACTGCCTCTCTTACTAAAGTCAGCCACAAATCTCAGTAAACACTAAACACCGCCCTCGTGATTTATGGAGTTAAGGTGGATTTATGCTCGGTAAGTTCGAGTCCGGAACGGCTAATTTGGTTTCGGTATCCGGTTCCGTACCGATCTTGACCATAAACGCGCTGAACCGAAATTAGAGTCGGAAAACGGAACTTGTCAAACACGAACCGAATATTTGTGCGGGAGTTTTATAAACTGAACTATTTGATTCATCAGTTACAAAATATATTCTGAGTGTGTTCAGTAGTTGTTTACAAGATTTATTAAATAAAAATGGACGATGACGACATTGTTGCACTCATAATTTATATTCGGAAGAAGAAAAGACAACCGAGGAGATGGAGTATTCGCGACATATTCAAATGGCGTGATACCCGTGGGGAAATGACTTTGGTCCGAGAACTGGATAATGACCCGGAATACCACCATCATTATTTCCGGTAAAGTCATAGAAAAATATTCGTGAAAACGCAATTTTGTATATCCACGTCGATTTTTCTAAACCGGGTTCGAATTTAAATTTTTAGAATGGACAGAACGAATTTTGAGTATTTGCTTTCGAAAGTTGCACCCCGCTTGAAGAAAAATGTGACTCATTCTCATCCAATCTCGGCTGACCTTCGATTGGCGATGACATTAAGGTATTATTATGGTATATTCTTTGCATGTCACAATTTACAAAAGGGTTACATAAATTTACTTATTGCAAATTTAGATTCCTTGCTTCCGGAAGTTCGCAAATGAGCATTGCAATGAGTTATCGAGTCTCCCCGTCATCTGTATGCTACATTCTGCGTGAAGTATTAACCATACTCTGGGAAGAGCTCAACAAAGAATTTTTGCCAGTTCCAGATGTAAACGCTTGGCATGAGAGAGCTTCCGAGTTTGAGAACGTTTGGCAATACCCGAATTGTTGTGGGGCCATAGATGGAAAACATGTCAGGGTTAGAAATTATGACCACATGGGAACTGTTTTTCATAATTACAAAGACTTTTTCTCCATCGTACTGTTGGCCGTTGTTGACGCAAAATACAGATTTCTACTGGTTGACATTGGGGCTCCGGGTTCACAATCGGACTCAGGAATCTTGAGCCAATCCTTGATCGGCGCAGGACTGGATGATGGGAGCTTAAATTTGCCATCGGTTAAAAACCTCCCAGATTCCGATATGCGGGCTCCCCATGTATTTATTGGTGATAAGGGATTTCCTCTCAAGCTAACAATGATGAGACCATTTCCTAGAAATGTTCACCTGACCAAGGAAAAGCGAATTTTCAATTATCGATTATCGCGAGCTCGACGAGTATCCAAAAATGGATTCGGAATTTTAGCATCTCGGTTCCGAATTTTTCACAAAGTGATGGAATGTGACTATGACCTTGCAGTATTAATTACGAAGGTTTGCATTACTCTTCATAATTTCCTGGTAACGAGGAACGACTTCGACAACATCACCGTGGACCGAGAAGCGGCCGGATCAGTTCTTTCAGGGAACTGGCGTGAAGATCTCCAATCCTGTACTGGACTCGTTCCGATTCCAAACACTGGAAGTAACAATTATTCGTCGAATGCAAACGCCGTTAGGAATACGTTTACAAAATATTTCAATTTGTCACAGTTTGCCTTACCATGGCAAGATCGAGTTGTTAATGAGGGTGTTGTTAATAGAAGAGATTTAATTAAATAGTAGGAAATAAGTAAAGAGAGAATCGTTTATATTTATTCTAAAGTGTTTTATTTTGAAAGAAAATTGGGTTGAATTTGGGAATCTCCGGAAGTGAGAACTTTTAAAAAAGTAAAGAATCTGTATTCCGAAAAAACATAAAAAAGAGGTTCAGCCACTTGTTCAAAATTGTTGGTACTACCATCCAAATTCAAACATCCATTAAATCATTTCGAGCACAAATAGCTAATTTGGTCATGTTCTCATAAATGGTTGACCTCTTGATATTAGTATTTACTCTATAAGGTAAATGAATTGTAATTACTCTTTTGTTTAATTCTAACCTGGTCTTCCCAACAACTCTCCAATTTTTTTCCAACCATTCATCTTCTTGTCCTTATCTTTGTAGTCTTCCAATCCGAGGTCATACAACCAGGGTCTCTCTTGGACGAGAGAGATTAGAAGTTCTTCAAACTCGGTTGTCGATAAATCCAGTGCCATCGTCGAGTTTTGGAACAATTCAATTGCAAATTTTAAAGAAATTGACTGAAGAGGTCTGCAGGATCTAAATTTTTAATTTTTAATTCAAAATTCCCAGAATCTGGGATCTTGCATTCGCATGTGTCTTTTCTGTGAAGTGATTGGATTCGGTACGAGCCCGAGCCAGAAAAAGTAGAATCAAATCCTACTTTCAAATTCCGTCCGGACTCGTCCGAAACACGCGCTTTCGCGTCCCGAACAGCGAGCATAAATGTGGCGAGCGGAAACGCTTCGGTTTTCCTGAATGAGCTCGGACGGAAACGGATACCGAATCCTGTCCCGAAGCATAAATGTGTATTTCGGTACATACTCCTTCGTTCCGGACTCGAACTTACCGAGCATAAATCCACCTTTACCATGGAAACGGCTACATTCTGTCGTGGTTGTTTAGAAATAAAGACGGCGAATGCAAAATTGGAATACGTGTGGAGAAACCTGGCATAGCGAAATGTCAAATATCTAATGGCTAAAATTCATTTTGTGAATTGACTACGTCGACCGCGACTAAAATCCATTATAGCATTTGATAATTCGAGGTTTTTTTAGATTAAGCCTAATTAGGCCAATCGTGACCGAAAAAAAATTATTAGATTAGCTTAACTTTTAAAGAATGACAATTTTGAACCAGCTTCCTGATCCATGACACACAGAAAAAAGCAAGCACAAACTTTTGTGTGTGTGAAATATTCATTGCATGGAGGCACGAGAGAAGCAATTTACATATTATGTTTCCGGATGACACTTTACTCAAGGTGCAAAAAAAAAAATTAAAAATTTAATAAAAAATTAATATTATATGTAGATTAGTTGCTATTGCAATCCCAATTGCTATCCCAAACAATACACAGATATTCAATCGACAATGTCATATGACAATGTGAGTACACAATTAGTGGACTTTTGAAAGACGAGAGAAGAGTGCCAGGACGATACCATTGTTTGTTTGTTTTTATACACGGGAAATAAATAACAAATTTCAGAAAGACCAAAAACGCAGATGTTGAACAGGACAGCTTTTGAAACTTTTAAAATTCCGAAATTCCTCGGCTTTTGAAACTGTTTACTGTGCGAATGTATTTCCTGCTACTACAAAAATGGATCGAAAGCATATGGAACCGAGACGTGGGCTGAATACACTTGGCAGACATGAAAAGAATTTTGAAAATCCAACGGCTGACAAAATTGAATCATGGCTGCTTAAGTTGCCACCCAGTTTATTGGAAGAAGGTCAAAGGTCAGTTCCTGAGAAAAGTTCCACAACAGGAACCGCAACAACTTCAACCGTTACCGAGACGGACAGAGACTTCGCAAATCGTGTCACAGGTGTCATTGCAAGTACGTCAAAAGCTGCGAAGGAAAAGAAAAAACGAGAACATGCAAAGGAAAAACGTCAAAAAATGAAAGAACGAAATGAAGAAAGTGAGGATGATGAAACTGAGGAAAACCGAAGAGAAAGACCTCCTAAAAGGAAAGGAAACAATGAGGAAAGCAAAAAGGGTAAAACTTCGGAAAATCCAAAAGAAAAGCGTCGTAAAAGTAAAGGAAATGCGGAAGAAAATGAAGTTAAAACTGAACAACACAAGTTGAGAGATGCTGCCGAAACTTGGATAGAAGTAGAAGAATTCAAAGGAAAAAAAGGACAGACTCAAATTCCGAATAAAGTAGACAAAGTCACACTTCACAGAAAAATAAAAGAATATAAAGAATCTCAGGCTACATTATTTTCAGCTAGCAGAGGCTCCAGAATGACACAAAATAAGTGGGAACATGGAAATCAAAAACCAAAGGAGTCTGTTGCGTTGGATTCAAATGCTCATGGTTGGCGAAAAAGTTGGGATATTTTCATACCTGATTATCTTGCGGAGAAAGAAAGCAAGAAGGCCGAAAATATGAGAAAAGAAAATGAGAATCAGTCTCGGAAAGGAACGAATGATCCAATTCCCATTGAACCAGTGGATCCGGACATCATTATAAAACCCACACTCAAAAGCCATAAGGATCATTTGAAAGATGACATTTTTGGATACCGATCATTGTTGAATGAACAAACCAGAATTATTTATGGAGCTTACAGCACTTCGACAACAAATGAATCAGAAACTAAAACCAAAGAATCCGGTGGTCCAGACATGTCGTGGATTTGTCGGTTGTCATCAAGTGACAAAAGTAAACGGAAGTCAATTTTTCGTAAACGGTAATTAAAGATTTGACAAAGGATACTGCACAAAGGGCACGGTAGATCCCCCGTCAGAATCGGCTGCGATTTGGATATGGTATAGCCCTTGACCTGGTGAACAACTTTTGTGAAGGTCTCATTCCCAAAAGACGTACCGTTTGGGCGCTAGCTATACACGGGGGCATGAGCTTCTCCGAATCCGCCCTGGGCGTAGCACATGCCCCCCGTGTATTTCTAGTGCCCAAACGGTGCGACTTTTGGGGGTTGGACCTTTACAAAAATTGTTCACCAGGTCAAGGGCTATTTTGCCGTACCCTTTGTGCAGTATCATTTCTTCTGACTTATCAATTTTAAGTATTTCGTAATTTCCAATTCCAATTACTACATTTTTTCTGCCAGTGACAGTGTCGAACCTATAGGAGAGGGGAGCCCTTTGTACATAATATGGATTTACCTTATCCTTGGAGCCAGAATGCCTTTCATTTTCGTTCGAAATCCCGATCCATCCATCCGGGTGGTATCGTGTAAATTTGATCGACATCGCCGATACTATTATGCATTTCTGGTCACATCTATATTGTTGCTGTTGCTGACTGTCATCTCGCTATACTCATTCTTTGCCATTTTCTTCGAAGCAGAAAGAGAGAAAGACCCGCACAGGTATGTGATGCAATTCTGTATCAATTCTTTAAATCGATATGATTTGACAACGCTAAGTAAACTCAAACTGTCCCCGAACTAACAAAATCAATGCTGTTAGTTCAAAAACCGCGACAATACGCAATCGAACCACTTTCCGCCTTGGGACTTAAATTATTCTAAATCTACTTTTATTTTCTTTTGTTCAGACAGTGCGAGTTTACCTAGTAAAAAGAATCGTCAATAAATTGCGGGAATAATGACTTTTATCTATTACAATATAAATTTTAATTGATTGAATCAACATGGCATGACAACAAGTTCATACTGCCGAAATATAACATGATCGCATTTCAAAGCGGTGACACCACACTAATTAAGACCCCAGCTGTCCCGTATCAGCAGTTACGACGTCAGCGGGTGAATGATGTATGACTAACGAGGGGAACGTCGAGGCGGGTATTGTTAGAAAAATTTGAAAATCATACCGTTGATAGCTGATGCGATGAGAAATCTTGAATGTGGGGTCACTCCACCCACATTTCAGATTTAGGTCAGTACAGGTGACCTTTGTGTTGAAGCATGGCAGTGGCTGTGTGACTGGAATGGCCGTTCTGTCTCGTCTCCGTTTCCGCCACGGCGCCTTTGGCTCGCTCAGTCAGCGACGGAAGGGGAGAGACAGTGAAGTGAAGGAACGGGAGGCGAGGTACAAACATGCGGGTCAGACTCATCAAAACTGCCATAATTCAACACAAAGGTCAACTTTACTGACCTAAATATGAAATGTGGGTGGAGTGACCTCCCATTCAAGATTTTTCATCGCATCAGCCAAGATTCGTAAACAAACTCTCCTCATAAGGTTGGTCCATGCGTTATGCCAACGTTTCAACGAATTCGAAAATTTGTTGTTTGTTGAATTCTCCATATCAATAAGCATATTCGTGGTGGCCAAATTCCCATCTGACTCAATACTTTTGGCCACCAGGGTCAATAAACGGAGTTTTTTTTGAGTAAACAATCGCATGGACTACAAACCTAGTGGGAAGTTGGTCGTCTAGAAATCTTGGCATCAGCTATCAATAATGGTATGATTTTAAAAACATTCTAGAAATACCCGCTTCGACGCTCCCCTCGTAAGTCTTGGCTGATTTGGGCAAATTTTTTGGGTTCCTACAGGAATCGAAACACTTCCTGCAGTAGGAGTGAACATTTTCAAGTCTTTTTTGTTTGGACACTATGAGCGTAGCCAGTAAAAAATTGTCAAATCAAAAGAGCTTAGACCTGGAGATCAGATTCCTGGCCATGTAAGTGATAATTTTGACGCAGTGGTTTTTGTCGAAATTATGAGGTGTACAGAAATAAAAATTACCTCAATATAATCTGAGAGCCTGAATGTGGTGACTACAAAAGAGTTGACTCAAAAATTCCAATGTTGGACCTCCCCAGGTCAAAGTGAAATTGAGGAAAACTAGGCAAAGTTCAGGGAAAAAAGAAAAAATGTAGCAAGTTTGACATGACTTTCCTTCTCGCGCCCATGGAAAGTCGAGTCAACCTTGCCCCATTTTTTTTATTTCCCCCTGGACTTTTTCTCAATTTCGCCTTGACCTAGAAAGGCCAAACATTGGAATTTTCGAGTCAACTCTTTTGCAGTCACCACATTCAGTGCGTCAAAATTATCACTAACACGGCCAGGAATCCTATCTTCAGGTCTAAGCTCCTTTCCGGAATAATAACTATATAGATTCTATTTTCAGACAAATTGAAAAACTTCTTCTGGATAAGAATTGGGTTGCTGGAATAGTATTTGTGACCACGCTGATTATGGCAACGATTTCAAGCTTTCATGTTCTAAAGAATGGAGAAGCAATGGCTGAGTTCATCACAAACTGGGAGGAAAGTCTGGACGGATTAAATTTTAATGCAACAACTGGCATTCGTTTGCTAACAATTATTTTTATCGTTTGGACCATTGCCCAAGCCTTGGGGGAAGCTCTCCTGTTTTACAACAAAAGATTTGAATTGAATCCATACATTGAAGGAGTCCATCTCATGATTCTTTTAGTTTTTCGAAACTTCTTCCCAAAAGTTTTAGTTTCAGAATATCGGGACTACTGTGGAGCACTCGTAATTGGCCTCAATAATTACGCTTTGTATTGCGCAAGGAGTTTCATTCTACTGGTCATGGTTTTCTCCGTTGGAATGACTAATATAGCAAATGAATGGAATTTTCGGCTCCGGTTAATTTTAAACTACGGTATGTGCTTTTTTGATTTAGTAATCATTTCTCTCGAGCTGACACGCTAGGCTAGGTACCTTATATTTTTATAATACAACGTACAATGCAATACCAACGTTTCTATAATAATGTGAAATATTTGACAGTTTCGACGAGGGAGCACGAGGCCAGTATTCGCGACTTACTGCAAAATCTGAACTATCGAAAAATGTTTGACGAGCATCAAAGGATAACGAAACTTGTGAAAGACACTTCCAAAGTTTTTGGCACTCTATTGTTGGCTTTCTACCTCACTCAGGTTCACTAAAATGTCTATCAATATTTTCCACCTTCCAGCGTGTATCAAAAATTCATATAAGGTTTTGAATTTCCATTCGTTAGGGTATAGATTTAGCTGGTCAGCTTGTAGAAATTGCGGTCTACGCTGTCGGCCTCCAATCGACGGAGAAGAGTGAATTTGGTAATTTGACAGCTCAGTTGGTTAACTATAAGGTAATGAATACAAGACCGGTTTTCTAATCGTTATGACAATTTACTAATCTTGTGTCTGCAAAATTTTATATTTAGTACGAAAAGGATGTGTACAATAGACTGGACGTTGCTATTCGGCTGTCTCAGACTGTAGCGGTTGTCATAATTGTGTCAGTGTATCTTGCGGCCACAGGAGAAGCGGTAAGATTCGTTAAAATTAAATTGCAAGCCCCTTTCATATTGACGTAGAAGGTCGAATCAGTTATACGAACGCTCATATTGTCCTTTCCGTTTTAACTAGGTGTCATGGCGCCTTGGCGCCCATGACCTTGCAGTGGGCCATATCCACAAATTACTTCAGCCATCTGCTCCACACCTATAACCTCGTAAGGCTGTAGGTGCGGAGCGGTCTGGATTGAGTAATTTGTAGATGGCCCACTGCAAGGTCATGGGCGCCATGATACCTCAGTTAAAACGGAGGGAACAATATAGCGCAAATTTGAGGAATTAATTTTTTATAAGATTGCTCGACGCTCCGATTCGTTTCATTTAAGAATTATGTTGATTTTGACAGATGATGGATGCTCTGTACCTCATTACACGTCACAGTCATCTGAAGACAGAGTCCACGCATCAACGAAATTTTGTAAGTCAATGACAATGCTGGACAAAAATGAATTCTTGATATCAATTTGACCATTTAAATTCCAGATGATGAGTCTGGTGATGAGCTTTAATCCCAAACAACCGTACTTACTGGGTTCTGGTGGGATTCTTGACGTTGACAAGTCCTTCATGTATTCTGTAAGGTCCACACATATTTTCTTTCGAAAGTAGAGTAAAGTAGGCTAGTTTGTCAAATGCGCCACTTTTTCCCATCTATAATTTGTGAGCTTCATTTCAGGGTCACGTGCGCATATAACTATAGGGTTGGACAAAATTTTGCGCTCGCTCCAAAATGGAACGAATTAGCCAACCTTATAGTACAGTTATGAATTTTTACGAGATACATTGCTTTTTTTAAAGTATTTTGCAGTGGCGGTGTACTTCTTGTCAGTGATGATGCAGACCCGAATTCCGAGACTTCTCAGTGTTCCCATAGTCTTTGAGTGCTCACCCGGTTCAGGCACTTTGTGCAGTGGCGTCCAACAAGTCAGGTAAAAATCTTTCGTCATGAATATTTAAATCGATAATTTCGGAAAGTATTATATTCCCGCTACAAAATTCAATGCGTAAACCTCATTATTTTGCCATCCGAGGGGTTCGTAGAATATTTTCGTGCAGAAACAAAGTTTCCGAACGTTCGGCCGAAAAAGTCTTTGACCCCGCCAAAGTCAAAATTCATGCTTTAAATCACATATTTGTTTTCGGGGTAACTCACGTCATGTTGGGAGGTGCCCTGTGGAGTAGATACATTACTCAAAAATAAGTAAATAAAAAAGTAAATAAACAAACGTAAATATTTTGACCTTTACGAAGGTAAGCCTTAACAGGTCGTCAAGTCTGAATCCATTGTTAGACGCTGTGCCTATTCATTCAGCATAGCAGCTGAACTACACTATTCCTTCCGCGAACAATGAATTATTTATTTTGAGGCACCGTGTAAATCCCACCCAACATTTTTTTTACAGAGTTCACATTTGGCTAAATTTTTAATTTCAGACAATTCGGAAATGAGTCCGTCTACAGTTTGAACCCGGAGATTCCTAAATTCACAACCACCAATGATACTTCAACTACAGGTTTCCCTACATCAACAACTACGACAGCACTCGTTATAACCACAACTCTAATGGCGACAACTGACACAACGTCAACTCCTACGACAGCGCCTACAACAACAACAACAACGCCTACAACATCAACTCCTACAACGACAACGCCTACAACGACAACGCCTACAACAACAACAACAACAACGACAACAACAACAACGACTACGCCTCGACCACCATCCCGCTTTCGTTGCATTGGTGCTAATATACCTGGAAGTCAACTTTTCAAATGCAAAGGTGCGGAAGTAGACCGAGTTCGCGTGTACAATGAAAAAGGGGTTGAGATAACGGGGAGACTAAGGAACACGTTCAATTGTATTTATGACCCATACCCTCGATCGGGAGTCCCTTATTATGACTGTTTTGGATATCAACTCGACGTGTGGGACAGTTGTGGAATGCTTAATTTTGGCGTCGAGTCAATTCAGTCCACTCTGGTTGATCGTACGATAAGATTACCAAATGACCCGAACCCGAGGCCAATCACTTGTCAAAATTTGGACCCGATGTATTACCGTCCAACTAACCCCGGTATGAGACGAGACGAGCCTTTTTATGTATGTGGATACCCGCATTGGTTGGCCAGAGTGATTTGTATGGATTCTAGAATTAAACCAGAACCTCCACGGATCCTCACTCGACCACAATTCCAAGAGGCCATCTACAATGAGACGGTGCGTGACTTAGTAATTCCAAGCAATACACCTTGTATATCCACACCACGTGCAGATGGAATAGATCCAATCTATATTTTCAATGTAAGTGATTCTACACTGGTCCCTGTCCCAGAAGAAGTTCTTCCGCCAACTCGCCGATACTTTCCATTCTTTCATCCTGACCTCTTAGGAGTACATCTCAACAAACCGTCTGTTTATACTTGTGATATGAATCAAGCATTCTCTATCGCAATCACGCCAGACGATTGTGGTGGTATTGATATTCATCGTACCGGAGTAAGAGGATTTAAGTTTGATGGACCCGCACCCTTCTTTACTACATTCAGGTGTTTCACCAAAGACTTCTTTTGTTCCAGAAAGGATTGTCCGGACTGGACGAGGTGGGACAAGAATGAAAAACCTGTCTTTTGATTTAATTAATTGAAAACAAAAAATTATGTGCTCCATGTCTTGGACTTGTCAATTTAAATTCCATGTTGGTAGAATGATTTATAATTAAAATATGTATCAATTATACACATTAAATGTTCTTCAATTTACCTCCTTTTTTTTATATTTTATTAATATCTTGCTTATCTTGCTCATTATAGAACTCAACAGTACATAGTTTTGTATACATATTTACCACAATTATCAATCATCAAGGTCCCCGACATAAATTTCGTTGCCAGCTTTTAGTTCTTCATTTAAATGGTCAAATATTTATTCTTCCATTCTAAACGCATGTCTTGGTTATCATCGAGTTACTGATATTTTCAAATATTCTTTGAATTTGGCTTCCATTTTTATACGGTGTAATTTTATTCTTTGGAGGACGAAATGCAGCTGATAAAATTTATTACCTTCCATGTTTAAATAACTTCAAAGCATTACAGGCGGTAAATAAGTGGGGAGTCTGTTGCGTTGGATTCAAATGCTCAGGGTTGGAGAAAAATGAACTAATGAAGTTGTTTGGATCCTTCTCAGTTTGGCGGGTCATATTTCGTACTTGTTGATGCGCGAATCGGCGCTGACTGGAAGTTAAGTAATGAGTGAATAAAGAGTTCCTAAAACGGGAACAGGAACTAAAACGGGAACAGGAAAATATTACCTGGTGGAAAATACTATTGTAGTATTTTCATCCTTAGCATGGAAATACTACAGTAGTGTTTCCATCCTAGAATGAAAATACTACACTTGGGAGAGAAATACTACCGTAGTAATTCTCACCTAGGATGAAAATATTACCGTAGTATTTCCGAGCCAGGTTCAAAATACTACCCTAAATTCCAATTAAAATATTCAGACACTTGCCATAGAATACGACGCCATAGATTTCTAATATAATATTACAGTAGAATTTTCGTCCTAGTTGAGAATTACCGCAGTAGTATTTTCATCTTAGGTGAAATAGTACTGTAGTATTTTGATCCTAGGTGAGAAATACTACTGTAGTATATTTACCCCAAGGGTAGCATTTTCATCCTGTGCCATCGAGGTTAGTGCCATAGATTTTGTAATAAAATACTACGATAGTGTATTGATCATAGGCTGGAAATACTACGGTAGTATTTTTGTCACAAGTGTAGTATTTTTATCCTAAGGATAAAAATAGCACCGTAGCATTTTAAACCTAGGATGAAAATACTACGGTAGTATTTTTTAAGGGTAGTATATTCAACCTACTACACCGGCGTAGTTGTAGCAATAAATTGAAAAATCCTCGTCTGTGCGATTCGGCTGAATTTGGGATATCTTATAGCCCTTGACCTACTGAGTAACTTTAGTAAAGGCTGTGAAATAGACCGGTCTGCCGACAGTAGATTGATTTAAATGTCAACATTACTTCTGACAAGACACAAAATACATTGCAGACCTCTCTTACTAAAGTTAGCCACAAATTTTAGTAAACATCTCTCTCGTCATTTGCTGAGTTACCATGGAGACGGATGTATTTTGGCGTTGTTTGGAATACAAATTCGAAATACGCTAGGAGAAACCGGGCATAGCCGAATGTCAAATATATACTGGCTAAAATTCATTTCGTGGAATGTCTACGTTGACCGCGACTACAAAACCAACATGGTATATGATAATTTGAGGTTATTTTTCCCCCAGGCGGCATGAACAGACTTTGTCAGTAATAGGTGGACACAATGTCAAGTTAGCCAAATATCTTGACATTATATTTTATAAGTTAGGTATAATTAGGCCGACTATGACCAAGAAATAATTGGGCGAGCGAAGTGAACGAAGTGAACGGAGCGAAGCTCTTTATGTTCCACTCGACGGCAAAAGCGATGTTCGCG
>JAQFYE010001700.1:0-21381 GCA_034694305.1 Protaphorura glebata | reverse complement strand
ATCTCGATCTCGAAATTTCCAATCTCGAAATATCGAAGTCCCGAGATTGGAAAGGACGTTCGATATTGGATGCCCTAGCTGCAATGGACTTGCTAATAAATTATTTTAAAATTCCCGACCGTATATATTTCGTAACAAAGTCGGATTATAAATTGATGTGGTTTGTGGAACGGACCGTGCACGGGATTACATGACCACGTTCGGCCTAACCTTAACTTCCTATTTTTTGTTGCTACTCCTAGGAGCTTTGAGAATTTGAATATCCGGTCCGAAATTATTTAGGATAGTTCTGGCCCAGCCCATTTGCACATCGGGTCCGCCGACTGGGTTGACCTTTCTATTCAATAAATCAAACTGGATTTATTGCGTGTATGTTTGTGTGTGTTACAATTACTCTCCCGGTAAAAGATGTGGTTACAATTCCATTCAGTCATTTTTCGGGTGGCAGTATTTCTTGAGAACAAAGCGGAGCAGGTTCAAACGTTGACGATGATCATTTCTAATTTAATTCTGAAATGAATTAAAAATTATTAATAGATTAACTGGTTCATCTACATTCACATAGAGCTGAAATATATGTTGTCCGAGATCCCATTTGAGCCGATTTTTCCAACGAGGTATTCCAATTCATTGTACCAATGTCGTTCTGAGATACGAAGGGGAACTATATATTACTCACCGTTACTCATTGTAGAATGTTCTTGTAATTTTGACGATGAAACAGTCGGTTGTACATTTGACACTAGGAGTGTACCCGTAGTACTCAGAGTCAGAGTCAGAGAATAATCCATAATCACTAGTACGTAAAAAGGCGCCAATAAAAGCAAAATCCATCCGGACTTAAGTGTCAGTACGGATGTACGGAAAGTCTTCTCGAATTTTGCAGCGAAAGTAATGTAGTACTCCGCACGAATCCGAATCCGACTTTTGCCGGATTCGGGATTCGCGAATCCGGATTCGAGCGAATCCAAATTCGACCTAAGAATTCGCGAATCCGGATTCTAGCGAATCCGAATCCGCCCTGAGGATTCGCGAATCCGGATTCGAATCCGAATTCGTTCGGATTCGAATCCTTCTCTCGTTTCTTTAAAATTTAATAGCGAGGACTATTATCGAAGTACTAGCAAATAACTATCATTCAGACCTCATTATAAGACAAGTTCCGAATTTGAAATTTTAGTCTACCAAATTCGACATGTTCCAAGAGTTTGGCATGGTCATTGTCATACTTTGTTGGTAGATAATAAATATGTTTAAAAAAATTAAATTAAATTAAACTGAAATCGTGTCACTGAAAAATACAGACATAGGTATTTTGTAGACCCCAGCAGCGACGACAGATAGCTGTTAAATATTACGCAAATAATTTTGCTTGAATTACTAAATATTTTTTTATTTTTTTAAATTTTGCGTCATTAATTAAAATTACGAGAATGTAAGTGTTCGGTTGAAATACGAATCCGGATTCGAATCCGACGTTTGCCGGATTCGACCGTGCGAATTCGAATCCGGTTCTAACCGGATTCGAGGAAGGCGAATCCAAATCCGAATCCGACTTTTGCCGGATTCGGGATTCGCGAATCCGGATTCGAGCGAATCCGAATCCGACCAAAATCGGATTCGTGCGGAGCACTAAAGTAATGTCACGATGAGAATATAAAGTATATACGGAATCAGTAAATTCGCGTCGAAAAACAAAAATTTAAGTCCGGATGTCCTTAATTTTTAGACCGGATAGATACTGCCCGCATTTTCTGTCCGCCCGGACTGAAACACCAAATAAATTTTTCTCAGTAGTTGTAATAGTAAGCATGTATAATATGTAATTAATTTCAGTTATTCTTAATTCCTATATATGATCATTTAAGTTCTTTGACTCCGACCAGATGCTGGGATTTTGGGGACAACATTTGTCATGTTTCAATTTTTTTCAATAATCCTTTGTTTCTAACTAATTAGCCAGAACCTACAATTCCTAAACAAACAAGGGAGAACTCATTGCAACAATAATGCTGAATTGATGGATGGAAATTGTACGGTATAGGAGAGCGGAAATTTTAATTTCGGAGATTCAATCAGTTGAAATTAGCCAAAATCCTATTTAAATTAAAAATCACATAATATTAGAGCCAACTTTCCAATTCCTAGAAATCGAACCACGACATTAAATAGTTTCGTTTTTGAAATACATTGGAGTAAATGATTGACATTAACGGTACAGTCGGGTTTTTAAAGTTCTGATCTAGTGCATATTTAATTCAAAGCTTTAATTCAAAGCTTTATTCTATCAACCGTGAACGTCGATGATATTACTAACGCATCTGTTGTAGGTTAATTAAACATATTACATATATAATATTATTACCAGTTGCAACAGAACCGCCTGAACATTCAGTTTGTTTAGTTACATACGTGCATCTGTGAAAACATAACTCAGGATCGATTATTCCGCATTATGTACGTGCAAGGTGCACCCGTAAAATTTTGCCTACATGCCTAAGGTATGGTTTCCTTCCCTGTTACCCGTATGCTGTCAGTGGAGTAAAACTCGCATCGATTCCCGGATTCCTCCGAGTTTCCCTCCAATTCCAAATCAAATTCATTTTGAAATATAATATTTTGTTGAGTTCTTCTGAAATGAAAATTAAACTTAAATACTTCATTTTCAAAGCGATGGAATTGTTCCTGATTTTTAGACCTGAATTGGAAAACGAAATGAACAAAAATGTAACTCGAAAGCAGAAGTGTCTGTTTTCTTGTGTAATTTAAATCCATCCAATTCAATTCTGACGGCAAAAGTGTGTCTGTGCTTTACAAATTAGTCAAAAGTGTACTTCGTAACAAATTACATACGTTCGCGATGCATTTTTTCATAATTGTACTATGTATGTGATGTGCAAGAATGGATACGCGATTCCTCGAATATTTCCATAGAATTTTGAATATCCGTCAATAATTTTGAAATGTAGAAATTAAGATGGACTAAGATTTCTAAAGTTGAAACACCATCAAAGTTTTCAAACAATTAAAATCTAATACAAATTCTCAGCTCAAACGCCTCCGTGCCAAATAGGAGTTTCCAGACTGCTAACTAGAATTTCATACGAAAAAGTAAGAATTTCAAAACTGACGTAATAAGTTGAGCTCGAGCTCAAATGTTTGAATTCTTAGAATTAATATTTGCGTTGAACGCCGCAAACACAAATTTAAAATCTAATCTTGAAACGTTATTCTTCAAGTTACTTCTTAATTGCTCTACTCTGATTTCTACCTTGAACAACAATATTTACATTTTAGAAGTTAATCGTATTAAATACAACAATATTTTCCACGATTATCGCTAACGGTTCCGCTACTAATTGCTTTGTAATGAGAATTTTCTGTCACAACATTTCCGTTTCTCCGTGGATTTTCCGTTCGAGTATATACTCACATCAGATCTATAATTAATTTATAATCCGGTAATGCCATTGTTTGGCATTTAAATCAGTGTAGTACCCATAGCGCATCAGAAAATAAGTATTTCCGTATATTTATGTAGTTTAAGTGCGTGAGTAGTCAAAGTCGGCAATTTCCACGGGGATACTGAGGTGAACCCTAAAACTATTACGTAACATTATGTAGACTCGCACAATTATACTAATTTACGGGGTGGTTCGTGATAATGTGCCCTTCAGTTCAAACTTAATGCAAATGTACGTGCATTCTGTACTGAAACTTACGCAAATACAAGGTTTGACTTCGTGACTCAGTTTTGTGACGTCACTTCGACAAAGCGATCACCACCGCGACTAGTAAATCTATAGTAGCACTGCCACTGCATGGGTTTGGTCGTATCTTTAAATATAATTTACAACCACTTAAGGCAAGAAGGCTGCAACATGATTACAATTCTTGGTATGTGTCATTCATGAAAACCCATGCCTTGCGAGATTAGACTCCCACAACAAGTGGAACATAATTTCTGTGTGGATAACTTAAATGTGCACATTTTTCACATCTTTGCACGTGCAAATTTACTTCCCCCAGTTTTCCGTTTCTGAATGTAACAGACGCAGACTGAAATGAGTGGTTGACCCACTTTAGAGATACTATATGCAACTCTGTCATATGAGTTGTCAGTCGGCACACAGTTCCTTTATTTATCAGCCGTCAAAAATAAATTGTGGAATTGACTGAGACGGAACAATTTTAGCGATAATTGTAATTGAATTACTTACTGGATTACTGGATTAGCGTCAAGAGGTTAAATTTGAAGTTGAAATGCTGAATAAATTACAAATATTACAAGAACTCGACAAATTCACACACACAAAAAGTGTAAGTGGTGACTCAACAAGGTGTTCCATAACTGACGCAACACTAAATAATATTCGTATTTTCATATTTGCAGAAAATTATGAAGACATCAACAATTTGGTGATTGTGTCGTATAAGTGATTTTTAAATCTTGGGATCTTGCGATTATTGTCATTGCTGACATGAGTTCACGAGAAATCATCCACCTGGTTAAAAGTATTCAATTTCAAGGATAACGAGTCAAGTTCGTGAAAATTGATGATTTAGGAACATGACAAATGTGATAAATACATAATTAGCTACCTCGTCTAAGTAGAAATTATAAATACTCAGATGTGCTGTGAAAAATCTCATTTTACAAGAATTACACTACACATTGACGTCTGAAGAAAATATTGACAAATAAAAATTTAACAAGCCGAAGATTCTGAAACCGCAACTTTACCAATACTTAAATATTTTAGAATCAATTCATAATTAGTGACCTTAAAAAATAAAACTGTGCAAATTGGCGATTGCGACAAAAAAGTGTACTTAATTTTCGGTAGTAGAACTTGGAACTAAAAACCACAGATAATCATTACATCTCAAGAACTGATGAATTTGATTTTCAATCATCGGACAAAATTATAAAAATTCCAGCGACACTCGATCATAACATAAACGTGTCCTTCCTTGGTTGTGAATCTTGACCAAAATGACGGTATCGTACACGGCCAAAGTTGCGAATTCCCAACGTTTCTGCTGTTTCATCAAATTGCTGTTCAGATGGCGTGGTAGCATATACAAGTTAGTATGGCCGGATCTGTTTGTCTTTTTGATATGTTACTTCTCACTCAGCGGCCTCTACCGTTTCGCCCTTGATGAATCTAGTCGGAAGGTATTCGACAAGATCGTCCTCTATTGTGACAAATATGGATCATTAATCCCAATCTCATTCGTCCTCGGTTTCTACGTTACGATAGTCGTCCGACGCTGGTGGGAACAGTACAGAGCAATCCCGGCAGTTGACACCCTCGCTGTTTGGGTCACATCAAGTATTCGAGGGGACGGTGAAAAAGAACGATTGTTACGACGAACACTCATGCGCTATGCTTGTTTGTCAATTACTCAATGTTTTACCCTGATCAGTCCAAGGGTCAAGAAACGTTTCCCGACACCTGACCATTTCGTGGAAAGTGGATTACTGCTAGAAAATGAAAAGGAGATGATGAACGGAATTAGCAGAGGGGTAGCCTGTGGGGCCAAGTACCCCACTCACTGGGTTCCACTGTCGTGGGCAGCAAGCCTTACCACAAGGGCCAGGGTTGAAGATAAGATTAAGAATGATGGGGCTTACAAGGCCATCATGGATGAAATTAATAAGGTCAGTAAATAATGGGGTATTGCTTTGCTATGAATTCAATCCCGTTTACGGGTATCGATGTAATCCCCGTGTTAGCCTATTTTTAAGTTTTGTTACCCCATTGGAGATCTTGACTGACTCGGAATGTCACATTACCGAAAAATCCAGACTGAGATAAGTAGGCGAGGCCGGGGTAATCGAACCCGCGACTGATAGTGGTAGCAGATGGGAAACCCTACTAAAACTTTGTAATGGCTCTGGTACCAGTAAAGCAAACGTGGAAAAAAAACCTATGCCTATCCAAGGTAAAAACCCACAGTATAAAAAAACGACGAGTACAGGATTTCATTTTTAAAGGGTATATTTCTCACAGTATATTGGAAGGTCTATTACTCAAAATATTGGTTGAACGGTCACTGCAGGTTAATGGTAATTACTTACACATTTTAACATGTAAAGTGTACTTCTAGGACGGCGACCTTCATAGGTTAATCAGAAATTATGGAGTAAAGTATTCCATTCGTATCAGCATATTCAAACGCAGTATTATAAATTCGGTTCTTAATGGCATAATCATTTGATTGATTATTAATTAATGTATTGCATAATCGTTTTTATTCGTTAGGTAAAAGACGCATGTTCCCTACTGATCAGCTATGATTGGATAAGTGTGCCACTGGTGTACACGCAGGTCGTGACCTTGGCGGTGTACGTGTACTTTTTGTCATGTATTATGGGGCGACAGTGGATCAGCCGGGCTAGCGGGGCAGATGTCGGAAAAGTCGAAATTATAGAATTATTCTTCCCATTCTTTACGGTTCTTCAATTTTTCTTCTATATGGGGTGGCTGAAAGTTGCCGAATCTCTTCTGAATCCTTTTGGAGATGATGATGATGACTTTGAACTTAATTGGATGGTGGATCGAAATATCCAGGTAATTTAAAAATATCTGTCGAAAAAGCTGTGTCCAAAGAAGCCGAAGATACACCAACACAACCCCCAATTTTTTTTAAAATATGTTCTGCGTCAGTGGTTTTCGTCCGAATTAGCATTTCTAAATTTTCCCAGAATTGTAATGGACCAGAATTCAAGATTTTACAGAGGAAAATAGTTGTACGAAGAGCCCCAACTTTTTTCACTATGTGCAGTGTTAACTTCACCGTGAAAAGTTCGCACGTAGAAGTAACTTTGCGCTTCCAAGCTAATCCGACTAATGCAAATTCTCGGAAATTAGATCCCAGATGAAGCTTTCACTGGAAGTCATATTATGCGTTCCAGTCATAAATGCAAAGACTTACTTTGTTATATAGAATGTCAAATTATGTCCACAAACCCTTAAAATATTCTCAATGCGCCCACCAGACAATTTTTTTTATAATTTGCATAATTTCATAATTATTACATATCCATAACATTTTTAAATTATTATTTTTTTAATTTTTTAATTTAAAATCTTAGTAATATTAACTACGACTTACGCGTTTGCAATGGGAGGAAATGAGCTACCTAAAAACAATTAGATAAATAATTTAATTTACTTTAAAATCGATCCGGAGTTCATATCCCAATAATCCTGGTTATGGAGTATAATAACAACTGTCGAAAAAATGTTGTACAATCTTTGTTTATCGTGAAGTGGGTCCGTTTCTCACTGTTGGGAATTTGATCCATCCCGCAGAAAATTTCTTAGCTAATTAACATTTCAAAAGATTATCCTGAACTAGAATTCTGTCGTACTAAAACTACTAGGGCTACGTTTCATGGACCAATATCGGCCTACAGATCGGAACCTCGACTTGCTGCAAGTACTTCCTAATTTTCGATGTGCCTAAGCGTTTAATTTGAATGCAAATATTTTCTCTTTAGATGTCCTACCTAATGGTTGACGAAATGCATCAACAATATCCGGAACTCGTCCGAGATCAATTCTGGGACGAAGTTGTACCGCAAGAACTTCCTCACACCGTTGCCTCTGAACAATATAAGGAAGAAGCACCCGTCAGTTCGACTGCAAATCTGACATCATCTAAACCAATTGAACTCTTACCAGCCTCCGTCAGATCTGATCTGCATATGGGATATCTCCAGGATTGCAAGAGAGAGGACCCATGTGATGACCCAATTCTGAGAAACCGATTTTCAACTAGAACACCGCCCACATCATCTGCTCCAATTCCTACTCAGACAACGTTACCAAGAAGTGGCAGCAGTAGTGGGAAACTTAATAAAATCGGGACAACCCTCAAGCGGATAATGTCGATATCCCGGGACAAAAGACAAGCCGGAGCTGGAGATCAAGACGGTGAAGTTTTTGGGAGTTTAATGAGTGAGCCAGAAAGACCTCCAGGTCAAGGTCAAGTTAATGATGTGATTCACGAAGAATTGGATGAAGATATCATCACATTCGGCACAAAGGACCATGACCCTGACTATGACCAGAAGAAAGAAGATGGAGTAGGGGGTTTAACCAAAGTACCAACTATTCAAGAGATTTTCGGACCGTTGGAGGATATTGAACCATCAAACGGTCCTCCACCGGTTTCAATTGATTTGACGGGTTTTGATATAGAAATTCAGGGCCCTAGCAGAAATGGCAGCAAAGAAAGTAGTCCCTCGGCTGAGAAAAATGTCTGAGGATTGAGAGCTTTTCAGCATTACTGTAATTCCTAGCTGCTGGTATTGCTATTGCCTTATGTAATATTTTAATATGATTCTCAAAGTTTTATAATTTTGTTCAGAGAATGTGCAAATAAAAGTTAGCTTTTTACCGAATGAACTAAATGTCAAGATAAGTTATGGTTTCAGGTCAAATGATGTGTAGGGTAAATGAAAGAATTAAAAAAACTGATGTTCTGGAACGAATAAAAATTACGAATAGTTGAACTTTCTTTTGACTGTCGCATGTCGGCCGTCGGACATGCAAATACTCGGAAGTACTCTGGCTATGCCATAATTTTGGTTTAAACATCTACAATAGTCACATCCTTAATGATACATTAGAATTTAAGAGAAGTAGCAAATATCCAATCTGCTGCCTGGTAACCTGCTGCAGCTATTTTCAACGCGGCAGCATTAGTAATGCCCGATTGTACCAACGACGGTCAAATTCTTACTAATCTCAGTTCAACTAACTGGAGATTAAAGTTAACCGCCGATTTTGATCTGAGTTAATGGGAGGGATTTCAGCGCGTTGAATGAGGTAGTATTTTTCAACCCGGATTTTTGATGGTATGGCAATACGGAAAGAATAAAGCGAATGGTCTCGGTATCGAATCAGCATTATTGTTTGTAATCGTGGTAATAAAATTCTCTGGAGAATCCGTTCCGGTGGTGGCAGCCACTTAACAAACCCGTCTCCTTCGGTTAATTTCTTGTGAAGCAACTCCGAGATGTGGCTAGATTAAAACACAAATAGATTGGGTACCGCGGCATCGTCATTTAGTCGCTTCTTTTTCTTTGTTTTCAGAAAATGTTTTCAATGAGGTATTAATTTTTCTACCGGCTAAAATAGGATCAGCCACCCTGCACTCCTTTCAGCTAAACTTACTTGAGCAAAAGTGACCCCTTTTCCACGACCACTGCCATTGTGTCATCCCCTAAAATAAATCACTCGTATTCCTTCCGAAAAGATTCACTTCATTATTAAGAGAAATCTCTCCGTCAAACTCATAATTATCTTCGCATCACATGTTCACTTCTGTCACCGATATGCCGAGACTAGTTAGACACTTAGCCATGGGCAAAACTTGGTGAATGAATTCGCGATACGAATTACTCGAGAAAATATTGTCCGGCGACAATTCTATTGGATTGAGTCGTCGACTGAGAAATTATAGATTGCTTTGGAGTCTCAATCTTTGGAGAAGATAAGCGACTATGAGCAGATGCCACAAGACGGCGATATCTAAAATCAAACTTCAATTTTTGATTCTCCCCTCAGTTGAAAAAAAGTATGGACTGTAATGTTCTCAGATGTTTTTGCTTCTCCTTGGACGAATAAGAGCCAAACTATGTCACCGGAATCAAAGGGTCCACCACCGGAGAATTTCTCATTTTTCCGTCCTGGAAAGCTTTGTTACACGAATCGAACTCCGCAGTACAAACAATGAGGAATTTGGTACTCGATTCCTAGCAAGGAATCGGGAACAAAAATCATTGAAGTCAATATCTTTCAGGCATGTTCGGGCATAAGTTTTAAGTGCGTCGAGCTTGATGAAAATTTCAATCAGTAGTGACTCCTCCAAACTAGTAGATATTGTTGTCGCATTTTCAAGACTGTCATGGACTGTGTAGGCCAAGACGAAACTAGCGGCCCTTAATTTGTTGCAAGATTAAACGTTATTCTCTTCTGAACCGATCGAAAAGTTCAAGGCTTCTTCTGATGTTTTTACACCATACTGACAAGGAACTGTTGGAAATAAAATCGGAAATAAATATTAATACCAACTGAAACTGAAATAAATATTTGATAACTAATTATGTACCTTCAAATACTACATAGCGAACAACCATCAGGGGTCGACCCCGAGACTTGGCGATGAATTACATTTGAATCTCCGGTATTGTTTTCCCCACAGTATAGAAAAATGACGGGTACAGGAATTCATTTTCAAAATAATCCTTCAGTTAATATTTCACCAAAGTTGTGATAAATTGACAAAACGCATGGAAGAAAGGGAAAGAGATAAATAAAAAACAATCCAAGATAAATCTGAGATGTATCAAGATCGTTGATGCTGGCATTAATAAAAAAGGAATGGAGTTTCATTTAGTAATAAAATTGAGCAATTAAATCTACGAACGTCTAGTAGTTAATAAAGTAGTTAATATATTGTCCCTACTTTTCCGAACGCATTTCAAGCGTATCTCCTGTAATGGCAGTAATAATGTGAAAATGAACCTGTAAATCAGAAATAAATGTTTTCAGTGATCGTTTGAACTACTAATGCTGGTTTACCTTCGTGAAATACGATAGACTCATTTATATTTTCCCGTTTCCCAATTACTATAATATTGTTTGCAAATCGTGCTCAATCATCCTTGCGTATTTTTCGTACAATGTCTTCCGTTTGGCTTTGATAAATAAGACACTAGTGCATACATAGCTACATAGAGTGCATAAAACAGGGTCCGACCACACGGGTATGTGTGGTTTGAAATACTTTAGCGCATCTAGAGCGACTGACCGCATCAAATGATAACAGGGTCAAATCTAAGAGGATATCATATTCACTTTCCTTAAGAATGAAATGAATCATCTCCTAGATATTTATTTTTCAGAAGCTGTCCGAGGAATGATGTGTTTATGAGGATTACGTCTGGTAGAAGTAATTATGGTTTCGTTTTGATTACGAATAAATCGAACTTTCGCTACACGATCTGACGGTACTGACGATTTTTTTGCATCTTGTTCTTGTGCTAATTAAATACATTGATTTAATTACCGAAACAGGATTGTCGGATTTATATTTCTTCCTTACGAAAGGAACTCAAGATCTGAAGTCTTTCTCACAAGAGATATTTTGTCGCGCGAATAAGATGGCCAACCTGTCATCCTCTCTCAACTAAAGATTTTAGAAAAACCCTAATCTTACAATGTTAGATAGGGCGGGCTACATTTTCATGAATATTCTTCAGATTACAGTAAAAAAAACTTCATCAAACAGAACAACCGAGGGACCAGCAGATTATGAGCCATGACTGAATGCAATTATTATGGCACTATCACATACAAAAGGATTGATTCTCGTGAAAATCTTAATTGAAGCCAAAGTTTATCAAAATGGAACACTGACACTCATAGATTACGATGATGGGTGATAAAGAACCTATTTAATACTTTGTATTTCTGCAAGTTTTACCAAAATATGTTTCGGCGTTTCTCTGAACAAATCACCCAGCTAAGTACCTTCTTGAAAGTTCTCAAAAATAAGATTTAAGTTTGGGATACAACCTTGACTGGTTGTCATTTCAACTGCCCTCGTCATAAATGTAAAGATTTACTTGTCTTAATTGTTTTTTCGCTGATATGAGTGCGGAAACGGGTATGAATGAGTGAATGTTTGGAATGCGACGGCCTGAGTGCAAAAAGATACAAATGTCTGAGATTTGATCTATGTTGTGAGGGGACATAAAAATTCCAGTCTAATCTCAATACATCGGCTCAGAAGCAGAGAACGAATTGACATAACATGAAGAGTTATAGAATGTTGTTCGGGTCTACCTATAATAATAAAAATACAAAAATATCGCCCCTTTCCAATACATTGATGTTTTCCTACACAGCTAAAGAGCCAACTTCTCTATAGTCCAAATGGTAATTTGACTCATACAGCATACAAAGTACACAACAAAAGAAACAAATACAAGATGGCAGTCCGTAAAGCCTTTGGGTACATCAGACTATAAATGTGTGTTTGTTGTTTTGTCCTTGGCTGAAAGCGTCAGCTTATATCCGTAAAGCTTTAAAATATGTTTACTTTTCCCTCCCGTATAGAATTGTTCTGATTTGCCTAATTGTAAATTCTATATAATGTATTTACGTAGTTTAATCATTTTAATTTAAAATCTTAACAAATTATGCGTACGTAGTAATGTGGCGAATTCCGACTTGTAATAACAAATCGTAGAATAAATTTATCAAAAATCCGACATAGGAAACGGAAATTCTCGCCCTTCTACAGAATTATCTTGTTTTGAACTTTTAAGGATGACATTGTGACATTGAATCAAAACGATCCTATGATGGCGTTTTCCGTCTAATTTATTTCCCGACTGCCTGAAGGCTTGCTTATTTCGTCCCTGTGGACTTCGTGTGGCGACTAGTAACGGTTGTTGAATTTGAGGTCTGAAAATCATTCAAGATTACTATAGTCGTATTCAGATAAGGAAATACATATGTCGTGCTACCTAATGTTTGCTTGAATTTTCTTGTCTGTTGAATTACTATTTTTGTATGAATTGCACGGTTCAAATAATAAATAGAATAGACTAATTTTGGCATTAATGAATGTCAACTACTGTCTATTTTACCTTAATTGCGCGCCTTAAAATTTGGATATTATGCTGGCGGTTCGATTCACAAGAAAATACGCTATATTTGGTGGTTGTTTTAAGATTTACGGACATTAACATTAGGTCATGCGGTAGGCCATCCCTCGAATGTCAATTGATGTGTGTCATTCTACTCTCTTATAGATGATCGTTGAGATCTTACGTTTTGTGGACCTCAGGGGGAAAAAGAACGCTCGAATGATTTGCAGTCGATAGCGTTGGATTTTGGATCACCGGGACTCAGGGTTGATTTGTTTCAAAGAAAAGAGTGAAACTACGGAAGAATCGATCAAATGTCTTTTACAATCTCATCTCCACATTGAAATTCTAAAACTCTACCGGTTCAAAATGACTTGGCCAAGCATGACCTACTCTCGAAACAAATTCCCTCCGATTCGAAAGATTGAATTGTATTCGGGCCACTGTGAACAGACTGTAATTATGATTCTCCAATACGGAAGCACACGAACGGAGTCCCTTACATTAGGTGAATACTGTTTCGGTCATGTCCGACCCGACATCCTTGCACGCACATTGCCAGAAATAAAATTTAATCAATTGACGAAATTGATCTTGGAAGTCAAGTCTAAAGTAAGTTCCTTTGCTTGTCGGTTCAAAATGCCTTGCAATAATGTAGCGAATATTTCATGAATTTCACCGGATATCGGCAATTTTACCACACCATATATTCTAACCGAATATGAGATAAATATATAAACATGGCAACTGATTTCACAAAAATATTTTTACAGGTCACTGAATCCCACATTATCAAAGATGAATGGGAATAAAAACAAATGAAATCTTTCATAAAATGTCATAAGAATCATACTGGAGGAATTTTACAGATTCTCATGAAAGCAACGGTCCCGAACCTAAAAATTCTACGGTTGAAGCTGGGGTCGTATGAAGAAACAGAAATTTCCGTCGGAATCGTAAAAGTTCTATCAGAATTTATGACATTCATCGAGCGCCACTCGATAACGCTGAAGCGACTTGGACTTTGAATTTGTCTCAACTCACATGACAGACGTAGCAGATGTATCCTCTCAAGTTTTCCACATATCTTTGCACCATTTTATTCCGCAGAACAGCAAGAAACGTGTGCCCGAAACTTGAAGTTAGAATGCTTGGATATCTCTGCTACACATGTCGATACTCTGATTCACTTGGGTACTCAATTTAATCTTTACCTTGTAAAATCGATTTCCCAACAAAAATGCTTAATAGGAAATTATTTTGACTTTTAGTGCCACCATGCGTCTGGAAATCAGACATGCTGACCAAGTTGATTTGGTATCCAATCGAAGATGTACCCTGGTTCCCTGTTACTAGATTAATGCAGAAACCTGACACTTTCCAACCAATCCAATCAGTCATTCAACGAAACCGAAACACGCTCACTGACGTGACGATGACTTTCACCAACGGTGACATTGCAGTTGACCCGTTTCATATTTCATACCTTGAGTCGTGTCCTGCCTTGACACAAGTAACAATCTAGAACATGCACAAGATTTTGAACATTCAATTACAGCTGCCACAAGTCAGAAAACTCGTCATTGTCGACACTGCTCGCATCAACATCATCTCAATTATAGATTTGACTACTTGGATCACGCGGTCTTTCAGAAATCTAGAAATTGTGCACATTTCAACTCGACTCAACTCAGAGCAAAATTGGAAATTTGGTTGGGTGCAAGCGCTTTTTGTTTTGGCGAGTCTTCGTGAAATTGGCCTTAAATTTCTCTTTAGACACTCAAATTTCAATGTGCCGACATCGATCAGACAATTTTGCGACGATAATCCAAGACTGATTTTGAAAATGGAAAGAAAAACAGAACGTCCAGGCCGCCGAGCGATTCAGTCTCAATCAGGTGTTATCAAAATACTGCCACTCCAAAATACTAACTGAAATGAAATCGTCTTCAAGTAAACTAGCCTAAGAATACATAATTAAGGTTTATGTTTTCGTATCTCCTGTAATGACAGTAATAATATGAAAATGAACCTGTAAATTAGAAATAAATGTTGTCAATGATCGTTTGAACTACTGATCCTGGTTTACCTACGAAAAACTCGTTTATATTTTCCCGTTTCCCAATTTACTATGTTGTCCGCAAATCGTGCTCAATCTTCCCAGCGTAGTTTTCATAGAATGCCTTCCCTTTGGCCTGGATAAGTACTAGTGTACTTCTATCTAAATCGGGAACGAGGTTCCCGATTACACACGTCGTAAGCCTCTCATGCTAACCCAGCAAAATCCGTTTTTTAAGTTGATTAGTTAGATTGTCGTTAATTAGTGGCAGATCATGTCATGTTGAGATACCTATCTTTTTTTAAATCGCAGGGGCTATGCAGGAAACCAAACCGCATACAAATCCGACAACGCGTGGCCCGGCAGAATCCATTCAAAGTCGGGCATCTACTTACGGGCCACCCTGTATATTGCCAGCCCGAGTGAATTAAACCCTGGACAGTGAAATCATTAGAGTCTCTCTATACCACTATGCTAATACAAATTGGCTGAATAGTACTGAAAACTGAAGTAAATATTAGCTACGAACTAAAATCAACTAACAGCAGAAAAATAAAAATTTTGCCTTTCTGAATTATTTTGTCATTGCAAGTATAATTGCAAATGTCTCGAGTCGTGTTGCGCATTATATTTTTGAAGAATTGCAATATCAATTGTTAGTTCTGATCCGGTATGCAGATGAAACACAGAAGTGTCAGAGTGTGACCAAAATAATAAATATTTCTTCTTTGAATAAATTATTCAACTGTATGACTTCATCAATAATATATTTTCAACAAAGCTATCACTGCAATTCAGGGTATCAACTTTCTTACTGTAATAAAGCAAAATAAAACGCTTCAAAAAATATGACGAGAAGATGACTGAGGTCACAATTGGCAGAGACAGCGTGTCCGTAACCGTTTACTTGGACTACCCCAGCAGTCCTTTGAGATTTGCTAGAAGACAACTAAATAATTCTAAATTACCACACAAACCGCTGCTGCCTCGCAAAACACGTTTCGGGTAAAATCAAATCAACGGAGGACACATGAAAGTGAAGGCAGATTTTTTCGAGTGTGCTATTAAATGTCGTCATTTATGAAGTAATAATAATGCAAAATGCGCATATTTAACAGGACTTGGGTGCAATGACAGATCCAGATATCACACATTCTTTACCCAATTATTGCTTCTCGTATATTTCTAAAAGGAACAAATCTCCCAACCCTGTCTTCAAGAATTTCTGTCTTCCGATATCAACTGGGTTCGGCTGTACACTGGATATGGAACGCCCTGTATAGAACTTAATCAATTCGTATCCTCACTATTACATTGAAGAACGCACAGAGTCCTTACTACAATATTTGTTGATGTACCGTTAAGGATTACGTAAGAAATCGTATGCGTAGAAAGCCCTAATAATTCCCGTTCGAATTCATCTTCACTGCATTCAACAACACCCCAAATATCAATCAATGTCCAGGTAAGAGGTAAGTATTCACCTGATCTCTTGCCCAGGAGACCCTTAGGGCACTAACCAACCAAGTAAACCCGGATTTTTTTATTTCCTTCAAAATCTCCGTCTTCCTATAAGCAACCTGGAATTTCGATTTCGTCCACATTGTCCTCCGATATTCATTCCAGACCAGTTCTGCTTAATTTGGTCAATTCCTGTTATAAGAACTAGTATCGAATCGCCCCCTTTTGATAGATACATAGAAATCCAACTTCCAGTCGTCATGTTTTCCAAACTTGTAGTTTTATTTTTATTGGTGACCGTGGCTTTCGCAGCCCCGGCCGAAGATGCCGACACGGATCTCGAAATTGAAGAAAGAGGCGTTCTTGATGTGGATGCCAATTTTTGGGATGCTCTATTGACCGGAAAAGATGGAGGAGCTGTTGCAGTAATTGGCGCAGTATTCGCAACAGCTTTATTGGCTGGAGGAGCTGGATTGGCATTTTATTATTTCTATTACCTCAAATATTCTGGGTATGCCGTTGCGGATTATTCGGCTAGTGCTGTTGACGTTTATAGCAATCAACAGTACCCATACGGCACAACGTACCCGGGATATCAACACTATGCCACTGCTGCCAGGTATGGAATTTTTTTCCAAATTTTTACTAGTTACAGAAAAAAAAATCAATTTCAGTAAGAAGAGGATCGATAATTATTTTAGTACACGCGTTGAATATTTTAATGCTGCCTGGGAAGAAAGTGTTATCAATTCTTTATATAATCTTTGATTTTTGCTGGTATTTTCTTTCCCAAGTAAAGAATAGCTCCTGTTATTAACCAGCGTAAAATTAACGTTGAGCAAATATCCCGAGATACTTTCTTACGTCTATTTCTGGTAATAATCGTGTCAATCGTGTGCGTGTTTCAGTTTTCGTATTTATCTTGGTGTTCCCTTATATATTCTAAGAATCTCGCTTTTAGTAATTTTTTTTAAAAATTTGTCCTTTTCCGTTTACTTAAAATCGTTCAAACCAGGTATTTGTAAATTACATGAATTATATTCTTGAAATGATTTATTAGAAGCAAAACTTCCCGAGTTGTGAATTATCAATTTAAAAATTAATTTTTGTTCTTGTCAAGTAATCTTTGTGACAGGCTCACATTCCCTCAGTATTCATCTGGCGAGATTAAATATCGGCTAAATTGGTATCACATATAATTGAAATTTATAGGAAAATGTTACATGTTCGCTAAGCTACGCATTATGGAATTTCATAGATCAGATACAAATCTTATGGAAAACGCCAAATATTGAATTTGGCTGGATTTTTTATTTGTCGTATCACTTGACCTGCCGAACAGCTTTTGTGAAGGTTCTAACCCATAAAACTTAACAGTCTGGCTGCAATATATATGAAGGCTGCCGCTGCATAGTATGTATGTTTCATAAGCGTTGTGTATAACACTTGCTCCCTGTGTTGTATGTCTAGTCACTAGACCTTTCGGTTCAGACACTTTACACATGTTCTACATCAGGTCAAGGGTCAAGGGCTACAACATGAGAAGTCTTACGGAAAACTTGGAGAGCAAAATTCCCCTCTTTACTTCAAATTGAGTAAGATTTTGAATTATGTATGACAATGGAACAGGGTGGCCCAATAAAACCGCCCCTAGTAGGAAAATTTGATCAAACTCAATATCTGATAGATGGATTGATAGAAATAAACGTCAATAAAAAATCTATGCCTTCTTTCAGATACAACTAAATTTAATCAAGTTGTCATTTAGTTTTTGGGTAGCCTGGTTTTCTAAGCTTACCACCGCGATTAAAACACACAACTGCCACTCACATGTCGGAGATTACTCTTTTGCATGCACAAATGTTCAGGCTGCGCGCTCATTTAGCCCGATGTATCGTGAAAATATATGAAAATTGTGAACATTTTTATTGAACACCCGGTACAATGAGTCTGGACCAGAGTGGAATGTGTTTTAAAGATACTCACTTCACAATTGAAGGGTTTGTCCCGTTACTCCTTTAAAAAAGATGAACGGATAAGTTTCCAGGTGTGTATTAGGGTATGGATGTGGAGGCCTTGACCGAATTGAAGGCCAGTCGAACTCTGTTAATCCTCATCCCAGTCACAAAACAGGAAATCCCGTTATGATGCAATCTCAAGATTACAAAGGAATGTAACGGGACTGTTTTTTTTGGACATCGTAAAAAACCTTGAACTCTTTAACAATTCAGCAGATGATCGTTGCAGCTCAAGGGCCCCTAAGTACCCATGCTTTTTATAAATGAGTACCTGCACTGCACTCACCTTCTCTATCCCTTAGTCTAGAAATGCGTTTGCTCTTATACCCTGTAATTTTAATTTAAAATATTACTCATTTTTTATCGCGTAATATTATGAATGTATATGAAGCCCTAGACTACTTTAATCACTTTAATGTGGAAGCAAAATGGAAATCCAACTCATTCTCCAGAATAGTTTGATGGCTGAGCTCTACCGCGAATGTCAATTAATGAGAATATTCTCATTTTTCTATATTTTACTTATGACAGGTCCTTGGATACAGGTACTAACTGGAATTGGCCACAGGTCTTGTTCATGATCAGTTTAGCTCAAGATACTTTTGAAAAGTTTGACTTTCAATCATTGGACTGTCAGAAGAAGGCCCTTTGCGAATTATCCCAGAAGCAAACTGATTTTGGAGAGACCGGACGCAGAATCTCAAACACTTTCTCCTATGCTGCCCGACGGTTTGTTAATAATATTAATTTATTAAATTCGCGATTTATTTACCAGGTCATACACTTTACCAGGTCATTACACGCCAAATATTTTGTTCTACAATTCGGGAAATTATTTTCTTTTGCATTGTCAACCTTCGTTTCTTTTCGAAAAGTACTTAAAAGCCTTGGTTGGAATACAATTTGATGTGTTTTCAGATATTACCTTAAATTTCTCAGCTTGAGTAAAAATTTGACAATTTTGACATGAAAGGACGCACACATTTTGATTTGAATAAAGAATGATGACACAAGAGTCAAAAATAAACAGATGAACAAAATACCATTTTCGCGGAAGGTTTAAGTGTTTCTTATATTTATAGATTCCTTGGCGTAGTTGAGGGAATACCAATGCCGACAATCATTTTGACCTACTTGAAGGAATACCGCGAAGCAATTAATCAAGGACGGACAGCCAAGAAGGAATGTGCAAGCATTTATCCGACCTGCACTTTCTCAATGAAGGAGGTCATAGTGAAATATGAAAAACGGGCCGCATCCATGGGAGAGAAATCTTAAATTTAGAACAAACTTGAGCCTTCTGTCACATTTTGAATTACCGATACCGGTTACGAATCTGTTTTTGTACAAATTTCTTTTGAGGGCACATGCCATGACGTAGGATCCTAGTTTTCTAATTAATTCATCTTAATTTAAAAATAATGATGCTAATTTTAAGATTTTTTGTTTATTTTAAAATGTTAGCAAATCGCCTTAATGATTTCTTGACACATTTGTTTATCTTATCTTATGGGAGAGAACAAGACTGATGTAGGTGTAAAAATAGACTTGAAGACTGAAAACCATAACATGTAATCCAACAAGAAATACGAATTTGGAAACAATCTCCAGAGCCACTCGATTCCGCAAATTAAATGTAGTTATTGAATAAATTTGTAAACGAATCACTTGTTTCCAGATTTTTACTGCAGCTCATGGAAAAAATATAATGTAAACTGGTTTGCAATGACGTCCGTTTCGGATTTTTTATTGATGAAATATTCATCACATTAAATTTTGAGTAGAACAAATTATACAACGTTATCATTATTACGTCGCATTCATCTGATTGTTTTAAATTAAAATTATTGCCAATTTCCCTACTTGATTGAATTGCAAAATGAAAACCACGATTAGACTTTGGCCAGCGGTATAGGAATGCATTTGAACTGATGTAGTCAAAATAATGTCATAATTACTTCTGGGAAATTTAGATATGTTTTTTCATTATTTCCTTACTTTGTCGAATGTCCAGTCAGGGTTTAATTAAATATTATGTTATACGTTAGCATAAAAACAATAAACTTATTACGTAGCATCCTTAGGAGAGTTATAGTGTTGCAGACTAAGAAAAGTTTAAAACTTTTATTAGGAAAATTTATTTTATTTAATAAACTTTAATTCTCAAAAGGGTTTGAACCTCACGGGATTATGGCGTTTCAGTAACATATCAGGCAACACCCAATTCACCAGTTGAACGCCAAGCATTATTCTCTTCGTACCATTCCCAGGAAGAGTGTCAGAAACTAAATGAAGATATGCTTCCCAGACAATGCGATTCTGCAAGACATATTAGGACTATAACCGTGTCTGATATTCTTTTTAATTTTTCTTGGAAATTAATAAAATTGTGTAGCTTTCGGACTGCAATGCAATGCATGTAGAGCAATAATGCTATGTTGTGTGAGCTATGGAGTCGATGACTATAATAAAAACGTATCCAATTCAATCCAATCCCAACAAACCTTTGTTACTAGGCAGCCGGAAGGAAAGGGCTGGTTTGCCTACTTGAGATGCGCCGAAATTGTCTACCGATTAGTTTGTTTTAACCCCAGGCATAGTAATGTATTAACTAAATTAATTTCAATAATCTCGTAATTACTTCCTGAAATGTTGACAAATTCACTATTTTGTCGTGATGTCATTAATCTCCATTTAATGCGCGAGTTATGTGTTTGCGTAAATTTCATACTGGTACATACTATGTACCGAATGGAAAGCAGCCCAATCTCTTGAACGACAATTTACGACCATGCCAAACGGCAAATGGCAACTTAATGTGTGTATCTTAATTGAGACTCGCCCTGTTCGAGGAGGCGAGATTGAATACCTCCAATCGTACCACTACAGTAGTCCTGTGGTCCAAATGGTTATTCAAACTTCCAACCAGACTAATTACTGTTAAAAATTCCATGATTAGGCTGATTAAATTCGTCAAATCCTCAAGAGCTCGAAAAAATATATGACATTGTGTGGAAGGGTGGTTTCATGTAAGCAAAGAATTCATACTCAATCGCCGGAGGATATTTATTGGCGCTTCAAGATTCAAGGTTCAAGATTTGTTTATTAACAAGTAAAAGCATAACATTCCTCACAACAATAGGAATAAATCCCAATTGATCCATCGG
>JAQFYE010001699.1:0-21389 GCA_034694305.1 Protaphorura glebata | reverse complement strand
GGTTTACCCGGTTCTGGCTGCCCGTGGAACCGAAGAACCGGTTCTCAAAATTTGGCCCGGTTCTGCATGCCCTACTTCCAACCGGTCGAGTGCAAACGAAGCCTCGGATTCCATAAAAATGCAAAAGCATTCTTACTATACTGTAGAAAACACCTTTCATCACGCATAAGTAAATTAGTCGAATATACCATATATTCAAATAAGCAGGATAGATATTTTTAATCAGAATTGAATGTGCAGCAATACATAGCATTGTGAGTGAAATTATTGAAGTAGGTTGAAACAGAATTATCGTATTTTATTGGGCTGACCCAAAGCTGGCCTTCAGCTACTAACAGGTTTCATTTCTTCGCAGTTGCGCGAGTGAAAACCTCCTTGACTTCTTTGAGCGTTTTCTGAAAAGAACATTGCAAAATGGTAAACATGGTACTTTGTCGAAATGTGTATTCCTAGTCACTTATATAAATTTATTTACCGCGCAGACGTCCGGATCAGCGAACTTAACTTTCAAATGAGTGTCTTTTTTTGACCATCCCCAAGTACTACCAGCATCTTTTTGGTTAAAATCTATCGAAGTCTTACCACCGGTAATATCGACAAACTCGTCCCATTTGTGTCCCCAGACCGGCGCCTAATAATAGTTTGTATATACGTTTACTATTTACAGAACTGATCATGTTGAAAACATATAAGGGTACATTTCCTCACCAAAACGTTCTCCAATTCATGGTCCATTGTGACGTAGTGCACCTTGTCTTCTGTGAGAAGGAGAACATGTGGGCCATCCGAAAATGTATGGCTTACATAATCCAATTTGCCACCTTGAACCGCCTATCAAATTCGGACAAAAATCTCGTTAAATTCTTACATTTTAACAAAAAAAAACACTAATGATAAGTAGAACGTACATTGAAAATAGAAACTCCCTTGGCCTTGTGAGCCGAGTAAGGTTCCAGGTAGGAGTTTGGTTTCAACACTCTTGGTAGTCGAATAGGATTAGTTCCTTTCTCCTTTTTCTTTGCGATGCTATATTTATATTTGTATTTAGTTGAGTAAAATTTCATTTCATATATTTAAGCACAAAGAAAATGAATACTTTCGCAATCCAGTAATTCCACTTGACAAATATCCCAAAGGTAGAAATCCTAAGCCCAGTGCTTCTGTTCCTTTAGCAAGCGAGCCGGTGAGCAGCCCAACCGATCCGAGTAAATTACCAACACTACTGTCCAACAGAGTTCCAACTCCACTGGAAATGCCTTCCAACAAATGTCCTTGTAAAGCTCCCTGAGGTATAAAAGTATTTTAATATCTTCTCTAAAGCTTAAGTAGAACTAGGTTTCTCGGACTTAAAATAGCAGATGCCTTACTTGAAACGGCTCTGTTAGCAAAGCGCTGACACCTGTACCCAGTCCAGTCAAAAGTTTGTAGGGGTTTCCCTACACGATATATAAATATATAATGTATTTTATCTATCTATATTTATAGATGTATAAATATTTATCTATATTTTATCCTAACGAGGGCATCAAGTTGTAAAACAACATTGAACATGTTTTTGATGACGCCATATTTGTAATGTGACACAATTTGATCTGTCAGCTGGGCTGGCGTTGCGCGTAGGTGTTGGATGTGAAGTCCGTTGATGCTATATAGTTATCCAATCGTCATTATTAATTTGACCGTTCGAACGAATCATTCCAATGGAGCCACTCAACACTACTATTTATTGTACTTACTCGAATGGCTTCTCCGTAATGCTAACAAGTGTTGCACCGAGTCCGGCGACCAATACTTTTACTGGATTGTACGTACTCGTTCCTCCAGCCATTGAAAAACTCAAATTGAACTAAACAACATTCAGTTCATTTGATTCGATCGGACATGAAATAATTTAAGACTGTTAGACTGGTTTTGAGAAATACCTTCAATTTGTAAAGTTGAACATCATCGAAAATCGTTATCGTATTGTGTGCCTTTGAGTCAGCCACTTGTCCAGCGAAGTAATCAGCCGCGCTTGAGGTGGCCGTCCCATAATCGTTTTGATAACTTGCCAACTAGAAATCAGATTAGACTTTAATGCAATAAAGACTTCTGAAGGTTGGTTGGTGGCAGATAGTTTATACCATCCGTTGTGCTTTCTCCCCAGCGTTGTCGTTCGTAACGGTTTCCACAATTGCATCGATAAGACCCATGTCGACACCAACGTTGAACTCTTGAAGAATAACGGTAGCGCTTATGAGTTGAACCGATGACTCGGGTGGACTACTCTTTTTCACCTTCAATAATATCATCGGAGGACCAACCTCTGGAATATTAGAGGTAGAGATTTGTCACATAAATTTGGTTAACTCATTGCTTGTATTGTACAACATTACCAGTTGTTGTCGATACGCTCGTAGGGATCGGTGCAGCAACAAAGACTCGAGGGTATGTAGGGGCCTCTGTATTATTATCAATCTGGAATTCACTTATTCGAAGGTCCACTTCAAGCGAATTAGCGTGTTGTGTGAATTTGAGGACCAGTCCAGCTCTGTATGGATGTCTGCGAAGTTGTTGGACAGAAGGCTTTGTCATTTTGTAACTCGTAAAATCGATCTGCAAATAACCGTTTTGATTAACTGAACCAATATTCTTTTTACTATTGAAGAAACTGTACATACTTCAATCCCGCCCTCAAGTTTTGCTGGGACATCGGTAAGTACTCCACTCGTGAAGTTCTGGTAACCATGTTCTAGTACTACATTCTGGTGATGGTCAACCAGACGGTAATGGTTTTCTCCCATCGCTGAAGCTTCCCATACTGGTTCAGTGCTGTAAGAGTTACATAATATTCAATTTGCTGAACTTCTGAAGGAATTTCTGCCAGTCTTACTGTTTGGGAGAAGTTATTGGTTTTGGTTTTGGGAGATCAGTGGAATTTTTTTTAAATATGGTTATAGTTAGTCATATTCCGAGCAATACTCGTAGAAATGACATAACAGGGGCACGGGAATTTGTTATCTGCCTTGACGCCCTACCTTCATTGCATATAAAAGGTAATTCTCCATCGTCTTGTTGATCATTTTAATTTTTAGAAGTTTTGTGTGCTAAATACTGGCCCTTGACTTTGAAATCTACCTGTTCAATCGTAGATAAATGATGTCTTTTCCAGCCACATTGTTTACAAGAGAAAGTCCAAATCCAGCAAGTTCTAGACTTAATTTCAATGAAGCTTTCTCTGATGATTCCTGTTCATTAAGCTCACTCTCCTCTAGGGTATCCGACGTTTCTTCTGAACTTGAAGACACTTGAAGTTCTTTCAGATTGTTGTACGTATCGTCATTCTCGGTTACGAACAAAACTCTCTGTAGCCCATTCGAGAATGAAACCCATTTATATTTTTTGTTGTTTGACGCTGCGAATTCTCCAGCTTCGTCCTACATAGGCCGTCATAAAAGTTAGATGACGTTTTTTGGAATGTCTCTTAAAAATCTTACTTTGTCCAACTTCAAAGTAAACTTGGCTGTTTCTTTGTACCCGAAAGGTCCCCATTCCAAATTTTTACTGCCGACCATCACGTCATCCCAAGCATAAATGCAATTATCCCCGCTGGACACCAAGCTGTTGGAACGTAAGAAAGTACAGTACAATCTTGGTCATCTGATTCTTATGTTGGAAGTAAATCATTTTAACTTCAAATACCGTTCTTCCGCTCCTTTTGCGTTTTTTTGTATGCAACGAAGTTTTATGTCAGACGTATCATTGACGATTATTATCGGGGTTTCGCCCTTCATAAACTCACTCAGTGCGATAGATATACTTGTTTCACTCACTTGAACGAGAGCACGGAGACCAGCGTACTGATAAAGTAATGTCAATTACAGAAGGTCGGATCGAATACCAGAGAATTCTATGAACTCTTACTTTATTATCCAATCGAAGGAAATTGTCATTGACGCGGTCGAAGAATATTGCTGGAGACACTTCATCAACATCAGGGTCGTCGGCCCTAACTCGAAGTTTTTTCTCTGTTCCACGTGGATAAAATGGAATCGAACTTAGAGCTGGGACCTTCACTAACTCTTCCGGTTGGTCAGTTTCATTTACAATCAGTGGGTATGGGCAAGCATTGACCAATTTGTGCCGTGCAGTAAAAGTTACGAATTTGGCCAGCCCACACTCTGAGAGTTCGAGCGATACTGTCAACTAAAATTGACAAATTCTCTTCAAATCAGTTTCTGGCTTAGAAATCCATACATAAATCCTTTTCATTGATTTACCTCGTACTTCCGATCTTTACTTTCGCAAATAAGGCCACCTGGTAAACCTGCGGCATCCATTGAAATTGGAGTCGACCATTCGCTATCCTCACATTTGATCAACGCTTTTTCGCCTCCCAGTTTTTTCTCGTAAGCAAATAAAAGTGGACCTTCTTCTCCAGGAGCTTGGGTCGTCACTTGTGTCCCGCTCGATCCCTACGCAATAACTTTTTATAGTCGGGGTCAGGGTGTTAGGGTGTCCCAATTAAAATATTCGCAATTTGAATATGTGTAACTAAATAACCTGAAGTCTGATTTACAGGAAACTGATGCCGCACCCCGAAAACCTAAATGGATGCGAGCGCTGAGTGCCCATGCGTTCCTAATTTTTATCCTAATAATGTCAAAAAACGTTTTTCTGTGCGTTAAGTTTCGCTTATTTCTGACTTCAAGTTATCAACATGCAATTTTCGATTTGGGGCTTATTGTTGTTGCATATTTTCTAAAATAAGAAATATTAAAATACTTTGTAGCTCAGCGTCATTCCAGTGTAGTTGACCATCCAGTAAGGACAATACACATTAAGAGTCATCGATTCGCCTTCAATAATTTTTTGATACCCCATGCATACGCTTTGTTTTCCATCATCACTAGTGAATATCACCGGAGTGAGCACAGGTTCGCTGTCATTAATGTGGATTCTAGCCGACCAGCTAGTTCCCCTGAAGCTCGGCATCTGGAGTTATTGCATTAATTCGTTATGTCTGGAAATTTCTTTATATTTTTAGCGCTTACAAGTTTGAAAAATACCTTTAAATTGAATTCATATTCATTTTTCGATTTTGGTGTGACGCAGAAAATATTCTTAGAACGTCCGGATTCTATGACAAGCGCGGTTTTCCCGTCGGATTCCAATGTCAGTTGCATTGGGAGCAAATTATTAATCAAGAAATGTCCTTGAAGATGAATTGTGGTTCCCAGTAAAGCTTTCTTTTCTGTGTTTTCGCGTACCGCGATACCGGATACGCCGATAAGCTTAAAAGGAATGTGGAAATTAAGTTAATTAATGTCCGTCGGTGTTTTAACTTTTCACTCTAATGTTAACTTTGACTTAAATAATTCTAACTTTGATATTTGCATTATCTCCAGTCCCTCCTTCCGGTTTTGCCATGATTGCATCATTTTTGTTCATAAGTTTATTCCACGTGAATGACTCCTTACTTATTTCGAACCTTGAGTAGATAAAATCCAGATTTAAACGTTTAGCCTGAGATAGTTTCACGTATGGTACCTATTAAATATGTGTGAAATGCTTTCCTGAACGATAGCCGGATAGTTTAAAGTCTGTCATACCCTTTAACTTTGAACTTGAGTTCGGCTGCTGTGTTGTAAACGTCATCTGTCAACAAAGACCACGACTCATTCGGTTGAACAGTACCCAAGACAGTATTTTGACCTTTCACTGATTTATAAACGTCAACAGGATACGTGATCTCGTTTACAATCTAAATTAATATTTCATGTGTTTGAGAATACTTCAATGACTATTAATCGTGACATGATGGATTTCTTACCTGAACAATACTCCTTATGGTGACACATGTGGATGACCCATTAGTTATCGCAATGTCGAACAAAATGTTGACCGATCCTGTCTGTCCGGGTTTAGCTGGTAAGGGGAAGTACCGGGATTTGCCTTGGCTAACACTAACCGTGGCATTAAATTTCAAATCGGGTATCTATACAAAAAAAGAAAGAATTGATGGCACCTGTCCTCAGTCAGACTATTAATTACACACGAACTTACAGAAACTTTGAAGTTCCTTTCTTCTTGGACTTCGCTCGACCCAATATTTTGTTTCAAACCTAGTTGAATTGTATCTCCATTAGCCAATTTGATATCTCCCGACACAAATTCTCCATTCAGGTTGTACACCAGCGGAGTATTATCAATATTTATGACCACTTCAGAGCCAATGCAATTCTTTACGACGTATGGAGCTGACTGTACTTTCTCTTCTGAAACTGCATCTCCTGCGGCCGCCTTGAAGGAGTCCGATATATCTGTCAAAACCCCAAATGTTGTCTTTGCAACCGTCACTTCCAATATATCCTGAAGACAGCAAACGAACAGGATTATATGATGAAATTATATCGGGTGAAATTCTTGGATTTAATGAATACCTTGGATTTTATTTCCAACGCAATCGCGTCATCCGCGTGTTGTCTGCTTGCCTGGAAAAGCCGTGAAGGAAAATAGACGACTGAGTAATTTGTTTGCCCTTGCATGTGTGTTTACTAGTAATGTACTTACATTAAAAGTGACCTCCCATGGCCTGGATGTAGTACCTGTAGGTTTTGATTCTTCCACCGGTTCTATGATATATTCCCACTTTCCAAAGTAGGCATTGTTGTAGGCCGCGGAGAGCTTCATACTCCCATTAGCTGACAACTAATGTACCAAAATACTGTTTAGTTACTCTCCAAGTCATGGTGAAGATGTAAGTATATTATTCGTACATTTGAAGACCAATTGGTGACCTCAGCACTCAACCTACTATCAACAGATATTACTGGAGTCGTGGCTGACCCAGCACCGGTTTCTAAGGAAAATGCCAAGCATTCAGTGCTCAATGTCAATTTCTCTTTGATGACGGGTTTGAGTCCAGGAAGAGTCAGCTTCTTCATTTTATTCGTCGGCTTTAATGCCGAACGCAGACCGTCAGCAGTTTCTTGTAACCGTTCTATCCGACCGTATTAAATCAAAATATCAGTGTCCCCTTTCACAATCCCTTGATAGCTTAGTAAGATAATATTTATGTACAAACCAGGATCAAGGAACCAGTAGTCAGATGAACCATTTTTCTTTCCTTTCCAAGACCCTGATCGATCAATAATTTCCGGTGCTTTGACACTCAAAGCTGAGAGTGACTTTGAAACAGAGTTTCCAATTTTGGTAAGCAATAGTATTGTGCCTAAATTTGAAAACAAGTCATAAATATTTAAATTTTTATTTAAAACATTCGAGATTCGAGCAATGGATTTGTCTTAATTGTCATAAGGTTTGTAATGAATTTGATATTATTATTTCGTTCAATTGATCTTCGATTCTCACTAATGCGGATTAAAACAAATCCTCATTAAAAATTAGACTTAGTATCTGGAGTCGAATTTACTTCAATGTAAAAGTCAATACTTCGAGTATACATTGAAGTATTCAGTATCATGCACCAATAGTTGACTCACCAGCGCTCAATCGGATAGCTGTATCGCAAAGCTTGATTCCAACGCTAGTCCCTTCGCTCGGTGTCAAATCAACAGCGAGGGAGAGTTTGGCGGGTGACAATATCTAGTGTATAAATATTAAATACATTCCCGAAATTAAAAATTTATCATCCTTATGTTAACTTGTGATTGCGGTTAGTTTGTAGCCTAACCTCTGCCATTCCTGTCACCCCAGATTTCCCGTATTTTGTAGTATTACATTTGAGGGTCAGATCTCCAGCGCCATGGCTTCCACCGTCTTGGGATTTCATGGCAAAGTTTCCCAAAACCTTCAGTTATTTTACATTGACATTTTATTTACTTTAGTTCCTATTTCTTATTGACATCGTGCAAAGAGTTAAGGTAGGATTTCGGAATCGACTTACACTGAGCATTATGGCGTTCGTATCCGAAGAGCTCGCGTCTTCGAGGACTACAATAACGAATTCTTGAAATTTGACGTTTGCGTTCACGAGTGGTAAGACAGGTTCGGGTTTCTCACTAAGGTCGATTATTGTTACGCCCGAACCTACATTAGAATAAAACTTTAGACTTGATATTTCAATGAGTGCATATGAATAAATCCAATCCTGATATGAGTAATAGTACCGCCAGTGAGAATCATCTGAGTTCCAGGATCCGCCGTTTCCCCTGTACTGACATCCTCGTCATCATCATCATCATCTGGATCAGACTCTGGAGTTGGTGGGCGAGGTTTTGGTTTCGGAAGTTCATCAAGGATTTTTTTGCCAAATTCAGACAGAACTTTAACGAATGTTAAATTCAAAACGAGTTGTAGACTCTCAGTAGATGCATCCACTGTAATTTTGAGGACAAGTTTATCAAATAATGTTTTGCATAACGTGAATAACGTCAATCTCAAGATGTAGCAGTTACGGTACAAGGACATGGCATTCAAAATTGCATACCACGTCGCACTCCGTAGAACAAGCCAGAACTGATATTCTGGTGTCACTTGAGAGTAACAGCCCGAATTGATCTTACCGTTAAATGATTTACGCTTATCCTCTCCAGTTTTTGCTTCGAACTTTATGTTTATCATTGCGTCAGTACTTGTTGAACCCGGTGCACTTCGCCGTTGTAAGAAATCAGTCACGTCAGTGGATCCCGAATTTTTTCTCGTATCTTGCATAACCATATTTTGTACGACAAGAGCCACGTTCATGGTATTATTACTCCACACATCAGCTACAAGCGAAGTGTTTTCAATGAAAGCTTCAGCAAGTGTGAGAGCTTGGTCTCGTGGAACAAGTCCTTTTTGTTCTTCCTGGGAAAGCGTGACAATTAAATTGTTAAATCAAACTATATGGAGTTGCACAAAAAACTTACCAGAGAAGGTGTTTCCGTGTACAGTGTAATCCCAACCCTGCTGATTTTTACATCTGCGGATGCTATGTAGTTCACTCTATCCGATACTTCTTCTTCTGGCAAGTACGATAAAAATAAAAGAATTTGTTTAAAAAAGAAATTGACTACCGAACATTGCTTCCAATACTAAGACAAAACGTACTTGGTGTGTCAAGAGGAAGCGCTGGGTCGCTTTTTGGAACTTTGGCTACATTTGAAATTTCTGTAGTTGATGAGTCAGCTTCAGGATTTGCAGCCTGGACTTCATAAGCAATTCCTAGAAGTCCGCATCCAAGCAAGGCAAGGTCATCCCCACTGAATTCGGCCTGGATGTTCAGTCATAAATTAAAAGATTGTGCAAAATACTGTATTGTTGGCAAGTTGGCTTTGGATGATCACATACCACAACTGGTTGTAAATTCACCGCTGCCTTTACTGCCGGTATCTTATTGTACCAGGATGATGACAGGTTGCGCGCTACATTTAGGTCGATTGAAACTGGGGCCAATATTGGAGTCTCCGCCTGAACGCCCTGGTCATTCGGATTTAGGAACACCCTGAAATTCATTAATTTATTTTATCAAATCGGTAGGTTCTGAATTGGAGGCTTCAACGTTTTGTTAGTTTCGGGCAATCCCTCTCTAAATGACAAATTCCAGTTTTCATAATCCGATGAGAATTATTCAAGTCATCTTTACTCTCCCTTATTGTTTTAATGTGAGTTATATTACAATTTGGTTAGGTCATGCTCACCTTGAGATCTTGAGACCGTTAAGCCCGAGAACTAAGTTATCTACGATAGCATTTCTCCCGGCATCTTCAGTTGCAACTGCGGTGAAGTTGTTATGGATTTGGATATGTCCTAGATTTATACTTAATGCTTCGCGGCTAGTTGAATTCCTGGGAAGTACGAACTCTGGAGCATTTAATTTGAGAGCAAGGGACATTTTCGAAGCATTCTTTCCGTAGGCATCCTTAACAGCTTCAGCGGCTTTCTTCGCTGCCGCTGCCGAGGCTTTAGCGACAACTTTCTTTGCAGCTTGAAAGTGGTTCAGGAATGCCTGTAAAGTTTTAGTAAAGCTTTAATTATGACTGAACTGACATTCAACCAAATTGCTATTATCCACTAAAAAGTTACCACTAGATTTCCAAGGAATGTGCCGAGGATGGTTATTCTGTGGCTTCCTATCGTAACTTGAACATCCAAATCTGGATCCGTATCTGCACGATCTATGCCTTTGTATGTAGTTGCTTGTACGACTATCAACTTCTCAGAATTGTTGACTCCGACTAAAATCTAAGACAATATTATTGAAAAATTAGAATCGAATATGACACACTTTAAACAATGAGTTCAACTTTATGCAAATTACATTTATAGATTTTACAGATCCTAATTAAATTATACTTACACCAGGATAGCTGGTTGGTGTGTCCAAATTGTCGATCGAAATACTGCATAGATTGACAAGTGCAACGCTTTGAAGGGGACGATCGTCAAAATCTACAAGTATCTCTTCCACCGATAATTTCATGATTGATTTTGCTTTATTCATAAATACGAGTGAAATACTGGCCAGAGATATATTGGCTTTGAGTAGAACATCATCCGGATGACCATCGTATGGTTTCGCTAGTTTAACTATTTAAAATAAAATATCACAGTAGCAGTTGTCAAACGTAGCATTTAGTCAGAACACAGAATTTTAACAATGTTCTTCATACCTATTCTGACGACATCTTTAGTCGTAACAACTACTGTTTGTTCAATCTGTGGTTCTGGTGCTGGCGCCGGTGGTTTAGCTTGAGCCATTGCAGAGAGAAGTCGACCCACTATCCCATGAACCGTCCCTAAGCATTCTTGATGTAATACTATATCCAAAGTAGTGATCTGGGCTTCAATTCGTTTTTTTACGATTCCTACAGTCCCCTGCGGGCAGTCTGCCGAGGCCTAATAATTTCAATAAAAATAAAAGTCTGGCTGTACAATTTATAGAAGAATTTAGATTTTTGATACCATGAAAGCATGGACGAGGATCAAAGGATCCGATGCTCCGTCTTGATTCAAAGGAGTTTTCAACAAGTGAATTGGATTCAAGGGATCTCCCATGCCGGGTTCTAAGTAGGCCGCACTGATCCCCCCAATTGAAGCAGTAATGGCTGTCCCATATGTTCGAGCTTTGACTGCAACGTTGAATTCTAAGGAGCGGAAATCTAGAAGTGGCTGAAGTTCTATCTTGCCTTTGATGCTCTTCTCCTTCACAAGTCGTATCTTAAATTCTGATCAATCAGAATAGGAGATTGTATTTATCAAGTAGGCTTCCTCTCACTCTTTTACCGAATCAATTTACCTTTAATCCCAAGAATGGCGGCCAGATTTGTCGCTTGGGGTGACTTCTCAGGGTCAATATTCGCCTCTCCGTCTGACGTTGTCGTTGTAGTCGTTTCCTCAACAATTATTGTTCCATCTTCTAATGTCTGAACGTTTGTTTTCAAGTTAGTCTTTATTTTCTCGTTATCGTGATATTGTATGTACTCCATCTCGCTGGCCAAGTTAGAGGAGGGATTTTCAGGCAACTGTTCAATAATCAAATCAATGGTAAATTATAATTTTCACACAGACAAATTGACACTTCAATGGATGACGTTCTTACACTGACGACCGATGCTACTGCTGGTTTCTCCGGAATTGGGAATGTCAAGGCCACGCATGCCAATTTTATCAATCTTTGGTCAGTAATCTCAATATCCAACAGCGGAATATCGGCGTCGACGTTTATTTTTGGAAGTTTTGGTTCGTCGGAAAGGATGCTTTGGTACAGTTTCACTAAGAATTTCCCAGTATTCAGAAAAGTAGACGGAGCAGCCACTCCAGCTGTTGGTGTGCTTGACTTATTCTCTCCAGCAAGTGCCATCATGAACTGCAAATACGGACATTGGAATTAATGTAATACCCGATTCTGGATATAAATAATTAATATTAGGAATTGTAAAGGGAATGGGAGGTGAAAATAATGAAAATGAAATGAAACTACTTAGTATGTGTGATATGTGAAGTGAAAGTGGTAAAAGTGAAGTGAAAATAGTAAAAGTGAAGTTCAAGTAAGGAAAGTAGTGATCTGGACTTCAAATAATTTTTTGATGATCCCAATACTCCTCTGCGGGCAGTCTACCGATGAATAGTTAAGATCATTATTACCTGGTGGAAGATCTATCGAGCAGCAATCGAACAAATAATATTAATGCAAATACTTACATGGAAATCGGTCAATTGCAAGTGGTATTGATTGAAGGCATATCCCAGAAGTACATCCCCAACCTTCCCATCTCCTACTTCCTCAAGAAGAGTATTGAGATCTGTAGAGTTTGGCAGAGCTTTTGTACGCTCAATGCTTCGAAGTGAGAGGTTACCGAGATCGATAATAAGCGCGCTTGAGTCTCTACACAATTTATCGCCAGTACATGTATTAATAACTCATTGTGTAATTATTAGTTCATATTTTGATTAGTAATTTGATTACTCTGAGAGTTCTCCATTTTCCGGGATTACAATAAATGGGGCGCTGAAACTGATATCGATATCCATTTCTTCATTCTTGCTGAGAAATGCTTGAATGTTCTTCGCAGCGGGTTTGTCAAGAACGGATAACTTGCTTTTAGGTCTGGAAGTATATTCACATTTAAAATTTTTCTTGTCCTGAAACGTAAGATAGTGTTCAGTCAACTTACTTTACTGCTTCAACTTTGACAGACGGGGTAAAACATTCCAGAAGTTTTTGCACAGTTTTTCCATGGTAAACGAACTCCAGTTGTTCTGAGTTGAATTTGAGCCTGATCGCTTTATCGCTGTCGAAAGGCTTTTTCTCGAAGCAAATTGTAAGGAATTTTGTTTGTCCTTCTGATTTCACTGCTTTAAGTATCACTGGAGGAGCAATGCCCTCCTGCTCTAATCCAGTAATGCCGATATCATCGATCGTAAGATCTGCTTTTAACCCGTCTTGTACTGGGTATTTTGAAAATCTGAAATTATTTAAATATGATTCAAAAAATGTCCATTACTCCAAAGATTACATTTCGGAAGAAATATTAATTTACCCGGCAGCGATGTCTCGAATTTCGAAGTTGAGAACTTTTTCCACTTTAGCTTCGGCTACGTCGATGACATTAGTAGCTTGGAACTGAATGATTGGAAGATTAAATGAGGCTTTGATTTGCGCAAAGTCTTGGGGTGGTTTAGCTACTGGTTCCTCGTCTCCTTTGGGAGGTTCATAGTCGATCAGGGCGTAAATGTTTGAGACTTCATCTTCTGGTAATTTCCCACTCAAAATATCATCCAACTCTTCTTTCGTCAACGTTGCTTTGCCATACCATAATGCTTTAGTTTTCTCTGCAATCAATTTCTCTTTCCTTAAAGCGGCTAAGTCTATTGGGTTCCTGATCAAGACAACATTGAAATTGTCGAGTTTGTCCTCCAGCTCCGCTGCATCTGCTTTATCTTCATCAGTGGGCGCATCATCTATAGCCACTCTGGTGTAAACCTATCAAAGGAATTTTTGAATATTGCAAACGACTAGTCCAATTCAATTCGACTCTTTCATAATTTTTCTTAAGGGTGTTGAACCAGTCTATATAGTGAATGTCTGTTTTTGTCGTCATAAGGAATCGGTAAGCATTCTACGTTAAATGTAGAATACTTACTGAGACCAAGTTTTGGTCTCAGTTGTAGAAATCTATTATCAGTGAGATTAGTAATCGAAAAATCTCAATCTGTTCGGTTAGGGATTCTTAACATGTTGTGCCCTGAGTGATCCATAACACCTTCTGTATTGGCAAAACACCATCCATACCTCCATTTAACCTTCGGAGGTTACCCATTGTCAGGATAAGGTCACAGAATACCCAGGGTCAAGGAGACTCCGAATATTTAGTTTCAACTGACTGTGATAACATCCTTCTCAGAGGTCAACAATTTCATGATCTCAGAGGTCAAACAATGGGATATCCCGAGTTTAGGCAAGAGTTACGCAGCCCAAATCTCAAAAATTTAACCCTATTGAATGAACTGCATTTTCTCACGTCTGACCTCTCTGCTACTTTATCTGTCTGGTTAGGAGTATCAATCAGGGAAAAACTAATATTCAGTAAAACAATCATGTCAGTCAGCCTGTCCGTTGTCACAATAATATTGTTTGGAAGTTACTTCTTTATATTTTTTGCAGAGATCGCGATGAGCTTTCATGTGTTCCCAGCTCCAATTTTTATGTCGTCGACGAACGTCTACGAGTAAACAATCCGACGCGAATTTCCACCTGTAGAAATTTATTTATTTTCAGTATTAATACGTCGAACTCATCAGAGCGTAGAGATACTATCTCCTACACGTAACTCGAATTTCACAAAACTTACCATTCCTTCGCGTGACCTTTGTAAGGGATTCCGTGTGGTCGATATTTTCTGAATGGCATTGACGCTGACATGATTTTCAAACTCCCAGCAATGCTAGTCGCATCCGAGAATTGGTTATTTGACATTGCTAAAATTTCGGGTCAATTTAATTCATATAAAAATATATCTTAAGACAAAAAACAAAGATTATCTAACCAATCGCAAGTTTTGGCATTTCAATAATCACGTCAGCCATTGGGAGTGAAAACGGCTCATCTAACTTCTCAGGTTTCATGGTCACCATAGCCTTGACCTTAGTACTGAGAGGTCCCAATACTTTGGACGGATTAAACAGATTAATACATTTTCGGCAAACAAGTTTAATTTTTTGTGGATGGTTAATTTACAGTAGTTGAGCCTCCCGTTTTCATTTTCGATTATGTCCTTCATTGCTACCACAATTTCTGCCAATGACTCATCGGAAGTATCCTTGCCTGCACTGATTAAGTTTTTTTCATAGCTGTTGCAGTAGGCACCAAGACCTTGCAGATCTACCAACTGTTTTCAAAGATTATTTACATATAAAGACAATTCTAACATTTTAGTTGGAATTAAATTAGTCGACTCCCTTTACCTTCCAAAACGTCTTCGCGGTTTTTTCTATTGGGGCAGGATTCCATTCTTGGTCAACAGTCTCGGCAGTCAAGCTTTTCAGAACAACTCCCACAGAAAACGGAGCTGATGGGTTTAGTGTTGCATCCTCAAATCGAATATGAATATTTTCGATAGTCAGTTTGATGTTGTTGATTAGGCCAATGATAAGCTGTCCAACAAACCCGGGTTCACCCGATGCTTCTTCTTTAGGTTTATCGACATCTAATTCGAATGAGAATGTAAAATTCAGTGTTACGTTTCATCTAACCATTAATGAATGGGACTGTTTAACGTAATAATCAGCCGGGATAACACAACTCTATGCTGAGGTGCAGTGAGAAAACCAACAATGCCTACCAGATTCCGTTTCAAAAATCGAAGTACCCAATTGAGTAAAAGATATTTACGACTTTGTGTTGTGTCTGTGTGTCCGATGTTCTATTTCAACTTCGCGGAGATTGTGCTGGGTGTTAACAATAATCTACACATACGTCTAACCAGACACTAATCCATATGCTGGGATAGAACACCCTTCGTCGTAAGGAATTTCTAACAGTTTTGACTGACAATTTTTTTTACGATTTTCTACTGCTTTTTGTGAGAGGTCAATCAATTAATTTTCTTTCACTTTTTCACCCTGACCTAAAAGTTTTCGTCTCCTGACTAATAATGCTGTCAGCAATTAATTGGTCTTTCTGATTAATATTATTTTTTATTAATGCTTTTATCCTTGCGGGTAGACATTCCAAAACTTGCCGAACTTGACGCACTGTTGCGAATTTGTTGGTGTCCAACTTATATTCAAGCGCCGAATGTTATCATTTCCTAACAAGGAACGGTAGGTTCACCATGATTGATGATTTTGCTATCCAAAGGTTTCATGCCTTATTCATTCTATTCATTCAAGGAGTTCAAAAACTTTCACCACTTTCTCCATTAGGATATAGAGAAGCTGGTGGAAGACCCAGCTTGTATTAGAATAAATCTGGCTATTAATCTATTTTAAAACCTTATGTCGCACGATTATCCTCATAACCTGATCATTTTTAGAAAGTCCTAGCCAAGAATTAATGAAATTGGTCAATAATACCTGCAGCAGCAGCTTTCTTTTTCTCCTGGAGACTCGCCAAGTCCTTCCTTTTTTGGTCAAGAATTTTTTTGTCTTCTCGTTCTGTGTCGTACGCTAGGGCGGTAGGTGGAACAGCGAGTAGATAGACATCACTTAAAGTGACTTCGATAAATGGCGTACTGGTCAAGAGCTTTGCAACTCCAAATAGTCCACCTAAACTAATGTAAAGGGTCCCTACAGTAAAAGACACCAGTTTATCTCCGAACCAAATTATTGTAGGTCATTCAGATACCTGTGAGTCGAAATTTCGAGCCAACAAGTTAAAAATAATGCTACAGTGCTTTACTTACCGACTTTCCCTCCGATCACACGAAATGGGAGATTAAACTGGTCCAATACGTCGGTTCTCAGAGTCAGATCAGATAGTGTAGCCGACCCTATTAGGAACGGTCGAGTTAAATATATTTAGTAATTAGTAATCAAAGTTTCATAGTGGAGGCGTGTGCCTTTGGTTGAAGACGAGCAAAATTTCTTAGGAATAGAATTTGCTGTAATCGGGAATAATACTCGTCTCGAATAAATATTTTACCATCTTTACACGATTTAAATAAAAGACACCAATTGACATATATGACGAAAGGTGTAGTCAAACATCGAACATGTACTTTCTGTAGAGATTAAGCTGCTCTCCATTTGTCGTAGGGATAATATTTCTAGTAGTAAAAATATAATCGTTTATTTTTTATCGACTACAAAGGAATAATCTCTCTTAGAAAATATTGTTTTTTGTGCAATGGCTACTCATGCGGCGTGTAATTTTAATTTATTCATTATCACAAGGATTCGTGTCGAGATAATACCCAGCTAAAGTTCTAACGAAAACCAACTACTGAATTATTAAGAAAATTTTCAGAGGTAACAAATTCCACAACTTAAGCCTGCACACTTCTACACGTCCTTCATATTTGGATCAGTAGATCCGACATCCGAGTGAAAGTTGTTTTTGTCAGTAGTATTATTTTAGTGTCAATATACCAGTTCATTTTAGTGCAACGTTAGTGAAAGCAGTGGGAAAAAGAAAGTTGGTGTTGGGTGTTTCAGAGCCAAGCGTCCATTCGCCGTAATTGCTTCATTTTTGATGCAATTAAATGTGAGATAGCCACTCTCTTCAAAATATAATTGCGCGTCTAATGAGCTATGTCACGATGCGCTGTGATGCTCGCGCTGTCAATGTAAACAACATAGCGGAAACGTTAGATGGAGGAGCGATTGACTCCAAATTTTGCACAGCACTACTCCTTGACCTCCTGAATAATGTTTAAATGGTATCAAGTTGGTACAGATTCCATGGTCACCGCTAGGAGTCAACATGGGCAGCATGGCCGAATGGCTTCAAACTTTCCTCGACTGCTTCTCCTCGACTTCCTCAATAATGTTTAAATGGACCACGAGACTCAGTAATGCCGTTACTCTCCGCTAGAGCTCATCGCAAGGAAGACCTCGCCCTCTAGCGGAGAACCACGACATCTCTGAGTCTCGTCGTCCAATTAGACATTGTCCAGGAAGCCAAAGAGAGGCAGTGTAGTGTGCAAAGGTCAAGTGTTTTCATAATAAGACAGTCAATGAGCGTACTTGTATGTGTGACTGCGTTTAAATATCACGTTAATAAAGAAACAAACACACAAAACAAACAAACAACAACAAACAGGTTGAGGCCATTCGGACATGGTGCCCAAGTTCAACTTTGGAGACCCCTGGCGGTGACCATAACATCTTTATCGGCTTGATCCCCATTTAAACATTGTTCAGGAGGTCAAGGAGTAGCGCTGTGCAAAATTTGGGGTCGATCGCTTGTACAGGGGTTTCTTATATCATTACCGCCATGTTGTTTTTTCTTGGTGGGCGCGTTGAGCGCATTACAGCGCATCCGGACATAGCTCATAAGAGGCGTAATTAAATTTTGAAGAAAATGGCTATCTCATATTTTAAATCGCTTGAAAAATGAATCAATTACGGCGACTAGACACTTGGCTCTGAAATACCCTGCACATGCATTGCCACATGGAGTTAGTGTAAAAAGTTGTGTTTTAGGGACAAAACATTAGTATCCAGTATGAAAGAGTTCTTATGGAGACAAAAGTAAAGGAAAGCAGCCATCGCGTCAATGCCAAAAGATATTCGAGGGAATCGTACCATTCACATAGCGAAGCGATTAGGAGATGCATACGCCACGCAACTATGAGATCTTTTCAAATTAATATTACCAATCAAGTTTGTACCGGAGCATTCCAATGACCTGGTATTCCGAAGTCGACCTGGCAGTTATTTCTTTCTGGTGCGATATTTCAACGGAAAAAATTAATACGATTACATAATACAAGAGTTTATGGGGTGTTTTGAGACGCGCTTGCACGTAGTATGTGCTACTTGACCAGATCATCGCAAACTTCGTTCATGAAATCTAATAATAATATCAGTCACAATATGGTAGTACTGAGCTAAAGCATTTCCTTTGAAATCTATGTCATGAACTTTTTATAAAACTTTATCATTTTTCATTCATCTATTAAAAGTATTTGTAGCTAATCAAATATAACTTCTAAATCAGGGACAGTGACAAGTGATTCAATCAATTACTGATGTTGACATTGTACCTGTGTAGCCAATCGAAAGATTTTCAGAGTTGAAATTACTGAAGTACTCTGAAAGGAACTTCTCCAGGTATGGAGCTAAGTATGAAGCCATGTCGATTCACTTCACTGTTCGGCAACCACCAGTTGATTTACAGCTTCCGGTGGTACTTTTGTAGAAAAATGCTTTCCAAGTTTAGTTAATGTACGGTTACGATCAATTCCAACTTTTTAGTAAGTATGAGACACACACTAAAATTTATTTCTCTTACTTTGGAAATGAATGTGTCAAATAAACACGCTAATAAATGATAAACAAAATAGGCTATCCAATCTGTTTGTACTATATAGCTCTGCTAATGAGTTCTCCAAAATGTGATATCTTTCTTGAGGTTTTGAACAATCTTATTTTGATTTTTTGAGAAATATATCATCCCACTTCCTCGTTCATATTACAATGTATTCTCTGAATGCTTGAGAAACACCCAATAGGCCTATTATCCTTATTAGCGAAAATAATTAACCAACCACAATCAGAGTCTTCGTACTTCGTCCTTCAGGAAGCTGATAGCAATAAGTTTTATGTCAACCAAGAGAGTCTTATGGATAGACATTTCCTGGTACAATTAAAGTTTTTCCAATCTCTTTCAATTTATCAAGAAATGAGAGTTGAATGTTTTTGGCACTACTGCGTCCTAAATGTATTATCTTCTCTAAGCTCAAATGCACGGGCAAGCGACAAATGACCAAGTCATTTTACACAGGATGTTAGATTTAGGCGTTTTGTGACACGATCACAGAATCATTCTTCATATCACGAGCAATACGTCAAAAAACGGAGGATTTCCTACTGTCCGTTGTGAACGTGACGATGAATTAAATCCAGTATTCGGAATGGTGGAATGGCATTTAATCATATTTGACAATTTGAATTTTAAAAGAAAATTAGATATTAATTAATTTAGAAGATCTATTCCAATAGCACTACGATTTGACTTTCATATCGGCTTTATTACTACGTTTAGTTTGGATAATTTTATGTAATTCATTGAAATGTCCAGCCGTATTGAATTATTGATTATAAATAATCTATCCGTCCGTTTGGGACAATTCAGTCAACTGCAATGGGCCAGTAGGCCTCGTCAGCATTGTTCCCTTTGACTCCTTGAATAAATATGTGCTAGGTCAACGTCCAACATTATATTAACTCGGACAGGATTTGTTTAGACAGAAAAGTGATTTCAAGGATGAGTTGTCTTAAATCAGATTTTCATTGTACTATACGTTCACTTTGGATACGATACGCAATGGCCGCCTAACCTGCCGAGGGCTGGCGAGGGAGCCCAAATGGGTCGTTCGGGCCGCCATCGGGTATCACATTCAAAGCGAATGTACAGTTGGTTGTTTCGTTTACAGAATAATTTTGTACGTAACAGATCGAGTGTTAGAAACATTTCGACAAATGACACAATTTTTGTGTAAATGATGGTGATTATATATTCTGCAGGGTGCGAAGGGTGCGACCAGGCACAATGATTTTAATTCAATTCAAGAGAAGTGAGGGGATTACAATAGCGATGTGAGGAGGAGTTTGGAAGATTATTATGATTATTATTATTAGTGTTACAGAGGTGATCAACCATAAACGGTTATAACTATACTGGTTACTCACTCGAGAGGGGAAAGTGAAATAATTGTAAATAAAGTGAAAGCAACTCTGATGATGAAGTGAAAGTAGACGCGTGAAAGAGAAAGTCAAATAGGCGTGAAAACAAGAAATATGAACTACATATGTGATGGTATAATGTGCTAGTCTTTTTAAGCTCAGCCCGTCTACATCAGAACCACGTTGCGTTGGGAAGTGATAACAATCAAAGGTTAAACGTCTGAGACGTTTTGTTTAGTGTGATAAATTCCGAATAGCCTCCTGAACTCTTGCCAACACCCACTGCAAATAAAAGGAGTTACACTTAACAAACTTCAAACGAACAATGGATAATCGTTTGTAAGAAAGACACACGTATGTTGGCATTTTAAGATATTGGGTATGACAGGGTGTATGTAAACGTACCTCGGCCATTACGACGTCGTCGAAAGAAACAGGGGTTAGATCTGAGGCAGGTTGTCCGGATTTGCCGAAGTATCCATCGGATTTTATAGCTTTCGTGCGAAATACGATTCTTATTTTGTCTTTTTTTTCCAAACGCACAGTATCAACAGTAGATAAAGGAACACCCCATTCTTTTCTCTAGAAATAATTACTGTTATTTAGGAAAATAAGTTCACTACTAAATCGAATACTGTCACATACTTTAAGTGCTCTGAAGTCGTCCTTAAGTACTCCAAGGAATGCCATTTTCTCCGCCAAAAGAAACATGATATGCTTCTTTGGAATAACGTAAAAAATGAGCGCACCACTCGTAGAGTCCGTGTCGAGTTCCTGCATTACCAAAAAATGAAGACATTGTGGGAGTACGTCTAATTTCTTCCAATTCAAGGCCGTATACTGATTTCACAATCGCTTACATTTTTAAGGGATTCTCCTACCGGCGAAAACGGTTTGAGGGCCGAGTTCGGTTCCAAAATTCGAGGTTGTCTAAATCTGTCTATTTTTTCTTCTATCTTTCCACTCGCCAATCTTAAAACATAAAAATTGGTTGATGACAGTAGTATGCAAGGTGGGGAGTTTGGTTCACCTAGTGAATTGTGCTATGCAGCCCAGCCGGGATTGCGGCTCAGCCGGGATTACGGCTCAGCCGGGATTGCGGCTCAGCCGGGATT
>JAQFYE010001698.1:0-21391 GCA_034694305.1 Protaphorura glebata | reverse complement strand
AATCGAGACTTATCGACACGGGTCGATTTATCTTTGACATCCTCAAATGGATTCTTCTAAAATTTTCACTGAAGCTTCGTGAAAGGAACCTGGGGGAATGGTGTCTCATTTTCTTCGAAAAATAATTTCTGGAATTTTAAAACGAAACATTCGTTTGTACGGTCACGGTCAGTGGTGAACTTAAGGTCCAAAGCGTGCACCCTTAACGAGAAGAAATGACAAGAAAAAGGTCAGACTCGAACCATCACAAATCACATGACAAATACATACGACGTACAGTGGAAACATAATCCGAATCCAACTACAGGAAGTCGTGTGTCGATTGTTGAAGACGTTTAAGGCATAAACTTCAAAATAAGTCATTTCTCCACGAGAACTAATTACATTAATATATTTTAGTGATAGTGAGTATGAACTGTCTGACCTTCAATAGGATTAATAAGTCAGTTCAATTTTAAGTTACGCACGGACAGAACATGAAATTCATTGTTGAAGAACTTATGTTTTATGTTTTGATGAAGTTGCGAATTGTGGATTTTTTGTTGTCGTTGATTCCTTAACGAACAGGCATAAACACAGGTAACAAGAATATTCACTTCAGAATTGAAATTGGCCGTTAGTTGGTTACTATAGTATTGCTGTTCCTCGGAGAATGTCAATTTGTCATAATTTATAGGTATTGACCTAGTGATTCCTACATTCCTAAGTCCCTACATTTTGTGATTAGTATCCCAGTCACTAATTAAAATATTATTTTAATTGTATGCCAATTTAGATTTCAATCATGGCGGAACAGAGGAAGAATGGGAATAAAGAATGGAAATTTAACCCCACCATGCTTTCAGTTGTCAAAAACAAAATACGAGGCTTTATCAAATTACGGTCAGTCAAATAATTTCATTCTACCCTGATTAATTAAAAACTTGTTGTGAAGGAAAATCTGAGCGCAGGTTTAATTAAGGAAAATAAAGCTGCCATATAATATCCGTTGAATGTTGAATTTTATAAGAACCTATGCAATTTAGCCTGCGTTCACCGCGTTCATGCCAAATACTGAATCCCCGAATCCTTAGCAATCTAAATAAGTGAAATAACTGAAGAAAACTTCTATTGAAATGTACATCTGACTTTTCCTTCTTCTGGTGTTTCAAAGTATTCAGTTAAATTAACACTGATTTTAAAATTTCAGTAAACGGAATAAGGACTCCGACACATCGACACAGAATCTAACTTTATCTGACAGCGACAATTCAGCCGATTTAAAAAACTCCACACAAGATCTGATGTCCCTTGCAGACCATACGGTCGGAAAAAATTATATTGCTAAAATTGGAAACGTGCCAACAACTTTCAACGTATTCGATATTCAGCCGAATCGGATTTATGGAATGGAGTTCGCCAGAGATCCAAACACCGCGAAAGGATTTAGAAAAATCGAGCGGTTGGAGATTTTCAACAATTCATATATCTCACATGTCCTCCAAGGGTCAGAGATATATGACGAAACGATTGGTTGCAAGAATATTAAGACCACTCACAACGGATTCATGGACTCAATAATTCAATCCTACGTGGGTCACCACAATATCATCATCCGCCCGGATGATGTCTGGCTTGCAATTATAATTCAGTTCTCGTTCTACGTCAACGCCAATTCAGAGAAGCTTCGCAGACAATTTGTCACTTTTGACAAGAAAAAAACTCTGACCGTTTCATTGATTGAATTGGACGGTGTCAACGCAATCCCTTACGGCCAGTTCGTAAGTTTGATGACAAAGTTGGTCGATAAAAACTTAGTCGACAGTGAGGTCAAGGATTGGATTCTTCCAAATTTCTCTACCACGACAGCAGATGACCGTTTAACAGCCGGAGTAGCCCTCATGGCTACAATGAAGAATTATTTCAAGTATCGCGGGAGATGGGCCGGCTGCGGGATTCCAGAAGTGACCCTGGAAGGGAGTGTCAAAGATTGGATCGATATCCGTACTCGAATTGGGAAATTACGTGAGTACGACTTGAATGACTGGGTGGATATGCTGGAACCTATTTTGGAGCAATTTGTTCGTGCCAAGTCTGGGGATATTGATTTGGGATTCTGGAAGAATATTGTACATCATGACTTTCAGGAAGGTATAAAAATCAAACATATTTCACACAAATGTTTTATAAAATGGGCGGGGGAGAGAGAGGAAAATTAACAAAAATGTCAGTCTTCCAAAAAATGGCCAGAAATTCTTCAAAAAACAGGAAAATCGTAAAGAAACTATAACTTTTCACATACATGTAAATTTTTTTTTAAATTTTGAAGGTGTAGGATGGCGCTATGAGCCGGACCGGACTTTTATCAGCGGTTGGGTGACCGCATTTTGTCCCTTCTCAAAGGATGGACACAATTGGCACTCGGAATGGCAAAAGTCAAAGGGCGACCTCTCTGACTCTGACGACCCTAAAAATTCAAAGATTAACTCGACATGGCCTCAGATTGAAATGAAGAATATAGCTGTTGGTTACGTAGACGTTCCAGTGACTTGGGAAGTCGTAAATTTTGATGAAACGGTGGGCAGGTACGAAACAGTTTTCTTGGGAGGACATATGGCCATGGAAGCCTTACCTGGTAGATTGACACTTCAACCAAGGTCTGGATGGGTCATCGCGCTCCTCAAGGATGGATATAAACAGGACATTAGTAAAGAATCCTCGGTCTCTGACTCTGACACTGAAGAGTGACATGGACTCTGGATCAGTCCAATCTTTTATAATTTTTTGACAATAACTTTATCGGATACATTTTATTTAATTAACAATTCTTCAGAGTTCTAATGAATAGTGTGTAGTTCTTAATTTTATTTTGAATCAAGTATGATGACCAATTAAATGAATTAAGATTATGTGTCGTCAACTTGACTTGACAGTTCCGTATACTAATGAAGTAAACGGATAATAAAATTCTCTAATTGAAGAATTATGTACGTGTATAGTAGTTAAAGAGGAATACTTATTGTCGGACTACAACTTAATTTAATTTGCAATACATTTGAATAAGATACATATAGCATTAAAAAATTAATCTGCTGCAGGAAAACTGACTAAATTTATTGTGCAAGGTACAGGGTTGTCCATACTTTTCCGCACCTTTCGATACATAGCTTATAAATCAGGCGGATGCATTTCGTAGAGAACTCTTGGAAGTATACGTCAGTAGTCAAAGATAATTAACCACCATGTGCGTCGTGGGCATGGGTCGCTGGAAAAGTGAAAACCTGAGCTAGTTGACAATCTGGAATTCCGGCGGCACACAAGACAGAGAAACTCAATTAGATTCTTCTAAATAATTTTTTTAATTACTTCAATTGTACGAATTTTTTGGATTGTGCGGAGTTTGTTAGTTGGAGAATAGGAATACTCCAGTCGCAAGTCGCAGTGGAATTGAATTTTTGTTTGAAACCGATCGGACGAAGGACAGGTAAAATAGTATAAGGCTTAAAAAAATTTAAGACAGTTTAATTGTGTTCTTTTTTTAACACTGCGCCGTTATACCGTGACCATGGACGATTTTAGGGCATGTACTTTTGTTAATGTATACTTTTGGAATTGGATGGGATGTACTGGGCGTTCCAAAATATCTATATAAACCGCCGTTAGCCCAAATCTGGTGGATGTTAAGAAAATGTGGTGGATCAAATGTAACTATTTATTTGTAGTACGAACACCAATTAAATTATGTGCTTTTACATTTGCTGTAGTCACTTGCGCTTTAGTGATAACCTGTGAGAAAAATAAATGTTGCAGAAAAAATGGATGTCTTTGTACAAAAGCTAGAACTTAGGTAATTTAATAAACTCTTTCTATTCAGTCAAACCTTTCAGCGTTAAACTCGTAATCTGTAAAACAAGCGGACCGCGCGCATACCAGGAATTTGAATAATCTTGCAATTTATTTTCTAGCCATCATATTCCCAAATTGTTCAAGGTAACGCAGGACCGGTTTCGTAAAAACTCATATATTTTAATCCAAAATAAATAAGTGAATTTTTGGTAGGAAATCAAATTATCTCCAGCCAGGTTGAACAAGATCTCAAAATTGATGTAATTTGTATCTTTTCTAATATTTCACCTTTACGACTCGCTTTGTACGAAAACTAGCATATGCCTATTGCCCATTTTGGCATCGTTTCTACTGTTTTTCATTAAGCGCTGGTCGGAGTTGCGTCTCACCGCACATACGAATACAGCCAGGAAAACAAAACGTGTCATTGATTTATTAAAAAAGTTTTCTGCAAAATAGAATTACACATTTTGAATTTTGTCGGATTCCATATCGGGTGAGGTACGCAGTCATAAGGGTACAGAAGTTATGACTCGTCCTATGCGATGTTAAGAACTGAAAGGAATAGAATAGTATTTAAAATCACAGAACATGTTAATGAGAAGAAATGATAAGAAAAAGGTCAAACTCAAACAATCACAAATCACATGATAAATACACGCAGTCGAAACATAATTCGAATCCAACCGTAAACGAAGTCGTGTGTCGATTGTTTAAATGATTTGAGGAATAAACTTCAAAATGAGTCATTTCTCCATGAGACCTAAATACATTAGTATATTTTAGTGTCTATGAACTGTTCTGACCTACGAAACTAAAATAGAGAAGTGGGTCAGGAACTGAACTACAGATTAGAAAGTCAGATCAGCCAAACACTTTACAAGTTAAACACCGCACAGCATGGACCGGAAAAAGAAAAATATTATTTCCGAGTGATTGTGGAAGAACTTCAATTTTATATATTTTTTAATCGATAAATCAGTTACGAAGTTTGGATTTTTCTTGTCACGGATTCCTTGACGAGCAGACATAAAGGCAGGTAAAGAATTCACAAGAATATTCGCTTCGAATTGTAATTATTTTTACAAAATATAGACAGTAGATTTTTTATCACGTCGAACTATTCAGGATGCAAACAAGCTGACTAAACGAATTACCAATAATAAATATTATAAAAATATTTCAGCAACAGTACCGACTTCGTGACTGACTAGACTATTCTAAATTATACGGCATAATTAATTAAGTACTCTTTTGTTTTCTATTTCAAAACAGAGGAACAGAGAGTTTGTGATGTCGATTAATAGCACACGTGTTCTTCGTTCGGCCACGGCCGCTAAAAAATTGGAGAGCAATGAGGTCAAGCAATTGAACTCAATCGCACAATCCTCGACGGTTATGGATGTTGTGGACTTGGAGAAAGTCAGGTGAGACACCATCGTAGAAAAATAACTTGGAATTTTACTGCAAATTAACAAGTGCAATAAAGATTAAAATTTTCCTCATGACTTGCTTAATGGCAGTTTTTGCAAATTCATTTGATATATAATATAATTATGGTTCTAAAATTCAGAATGCTGTTTCATAGTAGCGCGCCAGAAGTAAGAGGAAGCGGACTCTACCCCAAAAGACTCCTTCTAATTCAGAGACTTCAGAGAAACACAACCTGCGACATGAGGTCAAGAAGGTATGGATCTGACATATCAAGTTTGTATGTCTTTTACGATTACCGTGAGAGTTGGCAGACAAGATTGTGTGGTTGATTTGATTTAAAGAAGTTTTTCATTTCATTTTTTTTCTTGAGTTTTATCTTTACGGCAGGTTACCTCATCTAGACTACACGCTTAATGGAAAGCAACTTATTCCCTGCAAAAGTACTCGACATATTAAACCACCCCTACTGGCGAATGTCGATCAATGGGTGTTTTTCAATCATCCAATGACGTTCCCTTTCTATTTGCAGATAGCACAGCCGCCACCCGTGTCATTCCAGAGAAGCACGCGAAGTCGCGTGAAGATCATGGAAACCGAGACGAATACTAATGGACCTCCGCATAAAGATTCGAACAAAATTACTGGAGTGATCGCGTTGGCTGATTCTGAGATTCCAACTCCTGGGAAAAGTAATTCTACCAACGAGTCAACTACTTTTAAAGTATTCGACATTTCTCCGAATAGAATAATGAAGGATGCGTTCGGGTTCGGAAATAAAGTTTCGGTAGTTGAAACTGAGAAGCCTTTCCACAAAATTCAAAAATCGGAATGCTTTCAAAACTCTTTCCTGTCACAAATTCTCCAAGGATCAGAAGTGTACAACCAGACGATATGTTACAAACACATTAAATCAGCTCGGAATGGATTTGTGGACACAATCATCGAAGCTTACATGGGTCATCACAATATAGTCATTCGTCCGGATGATGTCTGGCTTGCAATAATTGTTCAATTCTCTTTTTATGTGAACGCAAACTCAGAGGAGCTACGCGGACAATTTGTCAACTTCGAAGGGAAAATAACTTTGACCATTGAACTCATTGGAAGCCAAGATATAAACACAATCCATTAGGACCAGTTTTTAAGTTCGATGACAAAATTGGTCGACAAAAATTTAGTGGACGGTGATGTCAAGGATTGGATTCTCCCAAATTTTTCTACCACGACAGCAGATGATCGTTTAACCGCCGGGGTTGCTGTTATGGCTACAATGAAAAATTATTTCAAGTACAGTGGGAGAGGGTGCATCTGTGGAATTCCAGAAGTGACCCTTGAAGGCAGTGTCGAAGATTGGGTGGACATCCGCACTCGAATCGGAAAATTACGTGAGTACAACTTGAATAAATGGGTGGATATGCTGGAACCTATTTTGGAGCAATTTGTTCGTGCCAAGTCTGGGGATATTGATTTGGAATTCTGGAAGAATATTGTACATCATGACTTTCGGAAAGGTACAAACTACTAAAAATTAAAATATCATTTTCCTCATAAATGGTAAGTTTTCAAATATATTTATATATATAATTTTAATTTCGAAGGTAATGATTGGTATGAACCGGGCCGGACTGTCATCAGTGGGTGGGTCACAGGGTTCTGTCCCTTCTCGAGAGATGGGCACCCAAAATGGCAAAAGCGGAAGAACTCGACATGGCTTGAGATTGACATGAAGGATATAGCTGCTGGTTACGTAGACGTTCCAGTGACATGGCAAGTTCAAAATACTGATGGAACATCGGGCAATTACAAAACTGTTTTCTTGGCCGGACATATGGCAATGGAAGCCTTACCTGGTGGACGTACACTTCAACCAAGGTCTGGATGGGTCGTCGCGCTGCTGAACGAATAAAAATGAATAGAGACTGTCGACGGTAGATCAATCCAACGTTTTATAATTTTAATTTTAACAAATCATTCCTCGCATGCGTTTTATTTTGATAACGATTTTTTGGAATTAAAAGTGTGCTTCTTGGTTTTATGTTTAATCAGTATGATAACTAATCAAATGAATTAGAATGCCGTCAATTTGCCTTGAGAAATCCTAATGCGTATTAATATAGTAACTAAACGGACAATAAAATGATGTGATTGAAGAACGGGGTGAAATAGTTACGAGGACTATTTATTGTCAGACTACAACTTCAAATGATATGCGTTGGATTTGAATTAGATATGGCATTATAGAATTATACGGCTGGATGAAAGTTTTCATCTGGTTGTACAATTCAATGAAAACTGACTGAATTGATTGTACAGGGTAGTCCATATACTTGTGCTCCACTCTGCAGCCTGACCTGCTGGAATATTAAGGTATGATAAGATCGTGCTAAACGCAGCTTCTCAGAAGCGACTACTTATTTTACTAACCTGTCGCGGATAGTGTCAAATGTGGAGGAATCACTCAAAAATTTTTGGCTCCAGTGAACTGGTAGATTAAGTGATGAAAAGCATGTATAATTCTACTCTAAAAAAAATTGACGTTATCGATGGATTTATTTTGTATTTGATGTCATGCATTCTGCTTTTCTAGGTATCGCATTTTAATTAAGGCGCCCTTTGCCTCATGCCACCAGTGTTAACTGCCGACGGCGCCCCTAAGCACCCAGTCCGGCCCTGGTCTAGTCGATACAACACACTGTATTAATTACCAAAATGCTACACTTTATTCTTTCCAGCGCATTGCACATAATTGACGTGGATTGTAAAAACGTGTTGACGCAAGGCCATAAACACAGTTTGTGTCTTAAAAGTTTGTATAGACAATCTGTAATATTCCAGGCAACCTGAAACGACACAACAATCTTCATTCACTCGCAATTCACAGTCACAACACGGACAACGCATCACGCCAGCACCGGCAGCATAGACGACAGGAAAATTCAATTCGAATTCGATTCTTCTAAAATTTTGAATTAATTCGATTCATACTTTTTTGTATTTGTACGAGTTGGTGAATACGAATGCTGTGGTCACAGTGGAACTGAATTTTTATTTTAAACCGACCGGACGGAACGGATAACAGGTAAAGTATAATAATAACCATTTAATTTGTACGACATTGCACATATTTTTTGTATTTTTTAATGTTGCGGTGCATACCATGACCATGCCGTTTTTCTTGGAAACGTGCTTTTGTAAATGCATGACATTTTTTGAAAATAATTGTCTCGGTGCTGCGGTGAGGAAGGTAATGGAGAAGATTGGAATTGGATGAGATAGGGATGTACAGGGTGGTCCATAATATCTACATTACTATATGACCCCATTTAGTTTTTCCGGTTGCATTTAACCACCGGTCACACAAATGCTGCCGGAGAGGGTATAATGATGCCGCTTTGCAATGCTGCCGGAGTATACTGCCGCTTTAGGTGTTGCCATGTAGTCATAACATGCTATCATCATAGTTAATCGTATGCTGCCGCCGTTGGCCGTATGCTGCCGCTGTATGCTGCCGGAGAATGCTGCCGTTGTATGCTGCCCCTGTATTTTGTAACCTGTCACTGAATGCTTTCCTCAATGGGGGGCTCCGCCCCTCACTCCCCGTCGGGGCTCTGCCCCGAACCCCGCAAGGGGGACGCTCCGCTCTCCCTAGTCCCCTAGCGCTTGACCTACCTAACCTAACTGTATCTATAAGTGGGATTATATACAGTTAGGTTAGGTAGGCCAAGCCCTAGGGGGCTAGGGGGAGCGGAGCGTCTCCCTTGCAAGGTTCGGGGTAGAGCCCCGACGGGGGTTGGGGGCGAAGCCCCCCATTAAGGAAAGCATTCAGATTCAGGGGCAGCATACAGAGGCAGCATACAGCGGCAGCATACTCCGGCAGCATACAGCGGCAGCTTACCCCAGCCACATACCCCGGCAGCATACGATTAACGACGTAGTATAACAGTATGTATGACTATGTGGCGACACCTAAAGCGGCAGTATACCCCGGCAGCATTGCAAAGCGGCAGCATTTGTGCGACCGGTGGTTAAATCCAACCGTTTTTCCCAAAACTGGTAATTGTCATGAAAGAGTGAGACATACATATCGTAAAATATAAAGTGGACAGTGGATAACATAGAGCTAAGAGCAGAAATATTAATGTAACAAAAACAATATCATTTTTGTATTTTATAATATTTCATCTATACGATAAGCTTTATGGGGCAATAACAGATATATTCTCCATTTTTGGACTGCCACTTCTTTGTTTCATTAAGCGCTCGTGGAGTTGCTGCGCATATCAGACCACGTCCATTGAAACAAAATTTGTCACCATTTCTTTCAAAAGATCCCTTGTAAAATAAAATAGATAAAATATGTGTTTTCGCTGGTTCCATACCTAGTCTGGCACGCAGCTATATGTAGCGGATATTGAGTTTATGAGCCGCCCTGTGCAATATTGAGAACTGAAAGGTATAGAATGGTAGTCGAACTCGAAATTACAAAACATGTTAATGAGAAGAAATGATAAGAAAAAGGTCAAACTCAAACAATCACAAATCACATGATAAATACATGCAATACACAGTGGAAACGAAATCCCAATCCTAATCCAAGTGTACAGGAAGTCGTGCTTCGATTGTTGGAAGTTGAAATGATTTGAGGTATAAACTACGGAATAAGTCATTTCTCCACGAAAACTAATTATACTAGTTTATTTTAATGATGATAGTGAGTATGAAATGAACTCTCTGACCTTTGATACTAAAATAGAAATCAGACTCAGAGAACTGAACTCAGAAAAAGGTCAGATCAATTTTAAGTTAAACACGGACAGGACAGTGGAAAATCTGATAATTACAATGGATTCACTTCTAGAATCTATAATGTTGAAGAACTTAAGTTTTATAATTTTATGAAACCAATAGTTAGTTAGTTACGAAGTGTGGATTTTTCTTGTCGTTGATTCCTTGACGATCAGACATAAACAGAAGTGACTTCAAGATTATTCGCTTCAAATTGAAATTGGCCCGTAGTGTGTTATTGTAGCAATTTTTGGTGAAATCCACATTTGACTCTGTCCACATTCAAACGTTTCCCATTATAGCATTGATGGCAACGATGTGAGTGACTGTAACATAAAGTTTTGTATCCATGTGAAAACATTGACAATAAATTATGACACCACGAATTAATTACTTTTTTGTTTTTTTTATTTCCAAACAGAGGTTTGTGATGTCTTTTAATATCACTCGGAGTTCTCTTCGTTCGGCCACGGCCGCTAACGAAATTGGGAGCCTTGATGTCAAGCAATTGAACTCAACTGCACAAATCTCGACGGTTATGGATGTTGTGGACTTGGCGGATTTGAGGTAAGACACCATCGCATCGTAGTAGACAAGAACAAATAAATAATTAACTTAACTGACTCGCGTGAAAGTAGCAAAAACAATTAATATCGAAGCCCAATAACTAATAACTTTTGCAAATTATTTTGTCATATTTTTAATTCTAAAATTTTGAATACCGTTTAGACGCAACGGCAGAGGTAAGAAGAAACGGACTCTTCCCCAGAAAACTCCTTCTAATTCAGAGACTACAGAGAACAAGACACTACGACGTGGATTGAAGCAGGTATGGATCTGACATTATTTAGTCTGTATGTAAACTCAACTTGGCTGTATAACATTTAACAATATTTTTTTTGCGATTGTCGCGAGAGTTCGATCCCAAGGGCAGACACGATGCGTTGGTTGATTTAAAAAAGCTTTTCAGTTGAGCCTTCTGCTTGAATTCTTTCTTACTACGGTAAAGGTGGGGAACCTCATCTAGACTAAATGATTAATGGAAGGCAACTCATTCCCCGCAAAAATATTTGATATATTAAACCGGCTACTCCTACTGGCCAATGTCGATGAGTTGGTATTTTTCAAACATCCGAACTCACATGAAATGACAGTCACATTATTTGTCTATTTGCAGATGGCACATCCGCCACCCTTGTTCCAGAGAAGCACTCGTAGTCGCGTGAAGATCATGGAAACCGAGACGAAGACTAATGGACCTCCTCTCAAAAGGTCAAGAGTTACTGGAGTGATTTTGTTGGCTGATTTAGAGATTCCATCTCATGGAAATATTAATTCTACCAACGAATTTACTACTTTTAAAGTATTCGACATTTATCCGAGAGAAATAATAAAGAATAAGTTTGGGTTCGAACATAAAGTTTCGGTAGTTGAAACTGAGAAGCCTTTCCACAAAATCCTAGAATTAAAATGCTTTCAAAACTGACATGTACACCTCACTTTTCTCTTGTGATTTCTGGTGTTCGTTTAAATGAATACTGATTTTAAAATTTCAGTGAAGAGAACAAGGACTCCGACTACTCCGACCCATCGATTCTGAAACGATCTTCATTTGACAGTGACAACACATACGATTGTAAGAAATCCAGACTCGTAACTCGGATAGATTTTACAGACCATACGGTCGGAAAAGAATTTACTGCTAGAAGCGGAAACGTGGCGACGACCTTCCAAGTCTTCAATATTCTGCCAAATACGATAAAAGAAATGGAATTCGCCGAAGATCCAAACACCAACACCTCGAGAGGATTTGGAAAAATTGAGAGGTTGGAGATTTTCAAGGATTCACATATCTCACATGTCCTCCAGGCGTCAGCGATCTATGACGAAAGGATTTGTGACAGAAACATTAAAACAACTCGAAACGGATTTATGGACACAATCATCGAAGCTTACATGGGTCATCACAATATCGTCATTCGTCCGGATGATGTCTGGCTCGCAATAATTATCCAATTCTCTTTCTATGTGAACGCCAACTCAGAAAAACTCCGGAAACAATTTGTAAATTTTGAAGAGAAAATCACTCTGACGGTTAAGCTGATTGGAATAGAAGATATAAACACAATCCCTTACAGCCAGTTCCTAAGTTTGATGACAAAATTGGTTGATGAGTACTTAGTCGACAGTGAGGTCAACGATTGGATTCTACCGAATTTCTCTACCACGACAGCAGATGATCGTTTAACTGCCGGGGTAGCCCTCATGGCGACAATGAAAAATTATTTCAAGTACCGTGGGTACTTGGCCGGCTGCGGGATTCCAGAAGTGACCCTGGAAGGCAGTGTCGAAGATTGGATGGATATCCGTACTCGAATTGGGAAATTGCGTGAGTACGACTTGAATGACTGGGTGGATATGCTGGAACCTATTTTGGAGCAATTTGTTCGTGCCAAGTCTGGGGATATTGATTTGGAATTCTGGAAGAATATTGTACACCATGACTTTCGCAAAGGTATACCTAAAAGTCAAAGTTGAACTCATATTACACACAAACTAACAAATGTTTGATAAAATGGGAGGAAATTGATTAAAATATTTTTTTTTCAAGAGTGGCCAGAAATGAGGGGATGGGAAAATTTACGCCGTTGGAGGTTGCTGGGATGTAGTCAGATGTTGTAGTCAGTCTTATCGTGAACAACTTTTGTGAAGGTCGTACCCCCAAAAGTCTAACCGTTGTTTGGCCTCTACAAATTCAAATTAGAATTGTATGGTGAAAGCGAGTGAAAGGAAAGTGAAAGTCACTTGCTTTCAACCTACATGGCCACTGCGTACTTCTAGCGACCAAACGGTTAGATTTATTGGGTAGGACCTTGACAAAAGTTGTTCGGGATAAGATTGGGTATAAAAACTCCAGCGATTTCCATCGGCGTACAATTTCCCATAGGATTTGTGCCAAGGACCTCCTTCCTGGCCATTCACGGAAAATATATATTTGAATTAAATTCCTCCAATTTCATAAAACAGGTAGCAGTTTGTGTGTAACATACAATATGAGTTTGACGTTCATATTTAAAACAAGACAAACAACAGTAACAGTAAAACAGGAAAATCAAAAGTGATAATTTTTTATAATTTCGAAGGTGGCGGATTATCCTATCAGCCGGACCGGACTTTCATCAGCGGATGGGTCACAGGATTTTGCCGTTTCTCAAAAGATGGGCACAACCTGCACTTGGGATGGCAAAAGCGGAAGGACGAGCCTACAAATCCAGACATACGCTTGCCACCACCACCACCACTCATAACCTTGCCACATCCAGACATATCTTTGCCATTGCAAAAGCGGAAGAACCGCCCTACATATTTAGACATACCCTCGCCAATGCAAAAGCGGAAAGACGACCCAACATATCCAGATATGAACTTGACATGGCCTCAGATTGAAATGAAGAATATAGCTGTCGGTTACGTAGACGTTCCAGTAACATGGACAGTCCAAAATACTGATGGAACATGGGACAATTACAAAACTGTTTTCTTGGGTGGACACATGGCAATGGAAGCCTTACCTGGTAGAGTTACACTTCAACCAAGGTCTGGATGGGTCATCGCGCTGCTCAAGGATGGATATGGAGAGGACATTATTAAAGAATTCTCTGACTCTGACTGACCCTGACAAGGGTCATGGACCGTAGATCAATCTAATCCAATATTTTATGATATTTTAACAAATAATATTATTTAGGTAACAATTCTTTCCAGTTCTAGTTAATAGTGCGTATTTAATAATTTTATGTTTAATCAACTGATGACCAATTAAATTAATTAAGATTATGTCGTCAGCTTGTCTTGGGAAATCCTAATACTAATACTAATGAAGTAAACGTTATAATAAAATGCCTTAGTTGAAAATTATGTATATTAGTTAACGAGGACTATTTATTGTCGGACTACAACTTGATTTGATTTGCAATGCATCTGAAATAGTTATAGGATTTAAAAATTGTACTGCTGGATAAATAGATTTTATAGGGTTGTCCATATTACTTTTGATCCCATTGGTTGTAACCAGGTGGTGTCGGAGAACTCCTGAGACAAGCATTTTGTAGAGAATTTTAAAATCTACCTACACTTACAAATAGATATAATTATTTAGACGAGCGACTTTCAGGAAAAGGAACCAAACGTTGAGACGCCTTGTCTAAATTGAATATAGCAAATATCAGTTCGGCGTCTCATCAGCGATCACTCCATTTTAGTTCATTTCACAACCACTCACAAAATTGAAGATACACTTACTGAGTTTTACGGTGAGGAAGCCTACCGTGGCTCCCAATTTTACCTGCTGGATCAAATTCACTAGCGGACGATTACCTTTCTTCACTAATTTTGGGGTCTGAAACAACCTAGTTACGATAAATCGCGGCTTTTCGGGCTTTAGACCTTGGTTCCAATAATCAACTTGGACAAGACGTACAATCTATTTTCAATCTGAAGCAATGAATTGTTGAATTCAATTGAACGAATTAAACTTAGAAATTAGTCTAAGCATACCTGCATACCTCTTATTAAAAAATGTACACCGTTGGAGTTCGCTGGATTGTTTTAATGTAGTCTCAGAATTCTGAAAAACTTTTGTGTAAAGGTTTTACCACAAAAGTTTAACCGTTCGCCCGCTAGAAATACACTGTTGGGCATGTGCGATGGCATACAGTGACTATCACTTTGACTTTCACTCTACGTCATCGCAATACCCAACAGTGTATTTCTAGCGGCCAAACGGTTAGACTTTTCGGGGTAGGTCCTTCACAAAACTTGTTCAGAATCACAAGGACTACAATATAATAAAATATCAAACGAATTCCAACGGCGTACATTTATCCATAAGGTATATGCGGCATCCTTCTTATATGTATTTGTGGGATTTTGGATATATATTGACCGACATGAAACACGACATGGTTTCCTAAGATCTTGAGTATTTTGTACATTGTACAAGTGCTGTGAAATAACCCGCTTTCATTTCAGTCACTATATTCTATGTATTTATTTAATTTAATATATTTCACCCTCAGTACATTATTACACGGCAAATAATTATTATTCAATTACATTATGCAAGTTACACTTCACTCTGTTCTGCACTGCTTCAAATCACTGCGTTGATGGTGCGCTCCGTGCATGGCATGACCTGAAAATCCTTAAAAGTAAATCTTACTCATTTTTGAACTGATAAATTGATAATACACGTAAAATCAATCATGGTACAGCATAATATGATGTTACAATACATTTTTGGGCATTTTCATAAAATTAGACTAAAATTTTAGCAATAATATCGATTATTAACAAAAACTAAGCCAACGTATTAATATCGGGTAAACATTTTTCTTTACTGTGTTGCACCTTCTTAAAAACTATACGCGGTTCGTGCTCGGATGAAACAGACGATGAAATAGGAATTTTAGAGAACCATCTACACAAAAATGGGCAAAATTTGCAAAATTTGCAAAATCACTTGTTTTTTCAAAGTGATCCGTCATTGTATTATCTGATTCGATCGAGCATAAACCGCGAAAAGCGGTAGCACATTGCGCCATCCATCAACGCAGTTTGTTTGTGTTCTGTGTACTATACGAATACGACGTACATAGCAGTATATTTTACTTTTTAGCAAGAAATGTGATAATAAAGAAAGTTCATAAATATTTTATTAATCTTAGTCCTCGTTCCCTACCCCTCCCAATTTTCGTATCAATTTTTCAATCTTTTTTTGCTCTGTTCTACAGACAAACAGATAGTAATTATCCCAACATGTTCAATTTACTGCGTGTCCGTCACATTCAATCAATCTGGGCGCACACGCGCGTTCGAATTCGAATTCGAGGCGCGTGCGCATTTGCGTTTTTTGCAGTGCATGGATCTCAAAACCCCCAGCTTCTTCAGAGTTTAATTAAACTATATGGTTGATTTTAATTAATAAAAATCTACAGTACGGTACAGCTAAAGTTTAACATGTAATATACACAAATGACAAAGGCGGCACTCGACTTTCTTCTCCACTTCACAACATTTTTTGCAAATGTGCATGTCTCAAAGAAATACGTATTTTTATGCAATTAAACTTATTTTACAAACAATATTTACTACGAATTACTATTAATTAACTAAGATGAAATGGGCGCGCGGGATTCCCATAAGTTAATTATCTCACCTGCCCCTCCTACTACCCCAAATTCAGTACATTTCTTATTGGGAATTTTTGGAGCATTTACGAACATATAATGAAAGCTAATTAATTTGAGATTAATTAATATCATCAGATATACGGGCGTACCCACGCGCATGCGTGCATTTTGTGCACATAGGATGAGTAAATTTTGATGCGGGGTGGCGCATGCGATTATTTTTTTAGGAAGCCAGCTCAATTATTTATAGATTTGAATTTTTTTTTTGATAAAATTTAAAGATTTTTTATTATTATCTATTAGATTCATTCTCTCGCTCTAAGCGATACTTTCAAATCAATAGTATAATAATTAATATCTCTATAATTTAAATGGCTCAGCCCCTTCCAAATTACGTCTGGTAAGTAAGCGCAGGATAGATGTTCCATCGGGTCAGTTTCCGTGTGTTTTTTTAATGAGGTCCAGTTCGTCAACTTTTCTTAATGACTCTCCCAAGAAATTAAGACAACATCAAAGATCAAAGACCTCAGAATATTGAAGAAACTGACATTCCTGAACTTTATCCGAGCTCTATTGTAACGCAGACTAATTTATTTCCTCATTTTTTCTTCCCTTGGATACAATAATTCGTTTCAGTTCAGATGGCGCTTCTACGCGCGCCAATCAATTCACATATAAACTGAATAAGCAACTGTTTTTAAGCTATATGTAGTAAATTTGAAATCAGCTAGGTATTATACATCATTTACAGACACGAAATTCTTTATATTATTGAAATTTAGCTGTATTTTGCAGATTGGGCCCTCTAGTACCAATATTCATTTAGCAAGCGGGTGTAGCTGTTTGTAGCTTCTCAATTTCATTAGACCTGATTGTTCTTACGTATTCCTGCACAGGTTATTCCTAACAGATGGCGTTCAGTGTAGCAATTATATATTTTTTAATTTAATTGTTACTCTGATTTTATGGAAGCCATGTTCTGAAATGTGTGGCAGGCAAGGCATCAACCAGCACCAGCATAAAAGCTACAAAGATTATTAATTCGACTATTCAACACGACACGCCCTCTGACGCTCGCATTTTCACAATTAAGATTGTAGGTCTAAAAATCACCAAATCGGTTCCAAGCACTCGAATCGGTTTTAGGCAATAAGTTCCTTGGCTCCTCCCCCTCCTTAGCATTCTTCCTAGCGGAGAATCTTATTTTAATTAATTATATTTAGGTTTCGCATGACGTTAATTAGTAGTCGCATGTCGCAGTCATAGCTGAAGCCTCCTAGGCAGGCAGGCTATTGATAATTTTTCAGTAAAAATTTTCAATTAATTAATTTAAATTTTGAAATAGCGATCGCAATGCGCATTATTCTAAAAATGAATTCGTAAGCAGGAAACGTTTAGCTTGATATGAATTTAAGAATGTCTTTCGTGAACACCAATTCAATTTTAAAAGCATTTTTTAATCAGTTACCTAAAATTTCAATTGAGCACGTTATGCAATGGAAATGCAAGTTATTATTTATTTTCTTAAGTTAAGTTCTACGAACGAATAATGCAAATGCAAGCGCGTGATTTAATTTTCAAATAATCCAAAATACTAATACTGCGCGTCTTGTCCCAGGGGCTATCGCGCAAGTTTTAGTTTCTAGTAACAGAGTTCCCTCTTGAAGCTAAATCCTGCGCATTACCTGGTTCATTTTACACATCGCAGAATTTAGTCTTCCGGTAATTTTCTTATATATTTTAATTTTAAATTAGTTTTATTCTGATTCTCCTCAAAATGCGAGCGTTTTTGTAAATTATTACAAATCGCATTATTCCTTCTAAATTTCCCTTTACCCTGACTCTCCGCGCGTCAGTTTCACGCGTACGCATATTTCCCACCCACCCACCCGTGCCACGCCCTCAGCTAAACACTATTCGTTCCCATAATTGCAGTCATTTCCGGCCCCCTACTGCGTACAGTAGTAACTTAGCCAGTAGGTATATATTTAACCTAGTACAACGATATACTACGACTAGGAACTATATAATATAGACTCGCGCGCTCCAATGCGCTGCAATATCATTGATTAACAGGAAAACAACATTTACTCAAAAATGAAGTAAAATTTGGGAACTTTACAATAAACCGGAATTCGACACTGGGAACCTATTTCACGCGCATTTGGTGACGTTTTGATTTTGGGTACAAAGTGGCATATCCTGTTATATTCTAAAATTCCTGGTAAAATAATAGTTTTTTTTGATTCTAGGAATGATGGATATTAAAGTACACAAAAATGGAATAGACGTTCAAAAGATTAATTAATGGCCGCCGGTATGACGAGTACCTAGCTTATCTTACATAGGAAGGAATGCGAAGTTTATTTGAAAGAACGCGCGTGGAAAAGAAAAGGAATCGCTTTGCTCGTAGCTTTGAGCAAAAATTTGAAATTGTGAGTAAATAATAAAAAAATAGAAAAATAATAATGATTTTTAAGTACAATTTTTTAAAACAAATTAGAAAACTTTACAAAAGTTCTATGTTATTTATTCAAAGTCGGAAGGACAGATGCCAGATTTTGGTTTCAGTTCTAATAAATGTGAATGGTATTCAAATGGACGCCAAGCTTGAATTAAATATGTTAGAAAATCCTTGTGTATAAGTGAGTCGTAGGGTAAACCGGGCTAAATGTCGCCTTGAATGGGAGGATCTACATGGCTCCACCTATCGACTTTTTAGCACATCTCCTTCTTATACATGAACATTTAGCCCTGTTTACCCTACAAAATCAGTGGTATTCTGTCACCTTTAATCCTACTGACATAGTTCTACCTCATTCCCCAAAAGGGTAAACAAATTTTGTCGCCTATTGTGGTATGGATGCATTTTTGAGAAGTAAATCAATTATTTTAAAAATCCATACGACCCTTCATCCATCGTAATAATTAATTAAAATCGAAGCATTTTCTAAAGAAGTAAACCTTATGTTCAAAATATCCTATTTCTATAAATAGTTTATAGAATCCTACAAGTAATACATTCACGAGCCATCTTTAAACCGCCAAAAAACCAACAAAAAACCCTTCAGTCAATATAGAGTGCAGCACAAGAGCTGAATTTTCAATAAAATAATAATTTGACAAGATCAAAGTCAAGTCGTTTGCGTTTTTCAAAACAAAGGACTTAAACAGAAAAAAACTTTCATCATATTTCTATGTATTGCCTTATAGCCCGTTCATACGACTTGTTTCGCTTTTGGGCAATTCTTCACTCAATTTCATTTCTTTTTGTCGACTAAAAATAAGTACAATTCCTTCAATGTTTGAATTACGTAAGTCTTTGAAGACTTGTGTGGTATATAGTCTATATTCGTGATATAGTGGTATAGTCATATATTCTTGTGGTTTGTATTACATAACATTACGTTATAAGTTGTTAAATCGATTTTTATCCCGCTGTGAGCTCTATATTCTTAAGAACCATCATTCCTTAGCTTTCTACCGTCCAAATTGCAATCTTCAAGATCACACGAGTTGAGAAAGCAATTTAGGTCCCGGGAAATGCCCTAATGCCCGGCTCAACAAATGTACGTCGGAGGTAGGAATGGAGGGATCCTAATTCCCTCAGATTACCAGTACCTGCGAGAGTACCTACGTTTACGTTTGCATATGTTCCAGTCCACATGTAATTCCAGGTCACGGTCACGTCATCTGCGTCATACCGTTTTTCAATTGATTTCTGCATCATTTCAATCACAATTTGTGACTTTTCTTCCCAGAAAACCTATATTTTTTGAAAATTCTACGGAATTTCAATTCATTATTGATTTAATGTACTGATGAAATTGTGTATCTCGAGTCGTCATTTACATACTCCGAGATCCGAAATCCACATTTTGAGTGGTAACTTGCAAATTTTGTATACAATTGAATGATAACTTGCAAAATTGTGATAAATTGACTTCCATTCGGAAATTCTGGAGGCTAACTTGTAATATTCAAGTCGACTTTTACAAACTGCGTGGCTAACTTGTCATTTATAGTTTTAGATCACAAACATCGATCGTATACTTATGAATTTTGACCTGCCATCTTGTTTATATAGGTAAAAAGTATTCTAATTGCAGATATAGCAGATTCCAAAAAGCACGGTTGACCTTCGACCTTAAATTGGCGGTAAACCCTTAAGTTACAAATGAACTGGAACATGTACAATGCGTACCTAGTGTATTTGGGTAAGTTTTCTCTCATAGAATTCAATGGACTTGCCAAATTGTACTTTCTTCTTAAACAAACTTGAATTTTCTCCTACTCTTGAGTTTATTTAGTGAATTCGTCAGTATATGTATAGATAGTTTGCCAACGGGGGCATGATCCGTATAATGTTGTATATCGTGAATGGCTTAATCTGTATATCTCTCGTGTATCTGTCTCTAGAGAGTCACCATTTTGTATAGAATGGGACAATGAAGTCGTCGGTCCCTGTCTCGTAACTTAACGTCTAAGTAGGGCATTCCAGAGACAAAATAATCCCCAAGTCGCAGTCGCTGCTACGAAAAAGTGCTCTACGTGATTAGGATTAAAAACGTGGCATTGGGCGGCGCGGCGGAATTTCCTAATCCGTCTGTGTAAATAATTAAATAAAATCATGTACTAAATTAAGGGGAACATTTAAAAGAACTACCCTATACAATAGCGTAAAAGAGAAACGATTATATAAATAATACATTGAGGGATTGTAGACTTTAGCCGTTAGACGATAGTCGTTGAATGTAGATTCTAGGATTTTAGAATTCTAGACGATACGCTGAACAACATGTCTCATGGTCTTGGAGGTTGATGGTACATCTGGATGCGGACGGAGCGAGATCAATATGTGCTTCTGTTAGTGCAGTTTCCGAGTCAGTCACCCAATAGCCCAAACTATCCGTGTCGTATGTGGGAATGATTGTTACATCTGGAATTTCAAATAAAATACCATCAGGCACCACCGGAATTAATTCCAGAGAACGCACCGTCAGCACGCATCAACTTTCTAAATTATGTATTAGGTCGACGACTTCAAAAAAATGGATAAGTAGATTTGAAGGAGGTAGGAGGCGAACCCTTGCACATCGTTTTTTGAAAAATTAGCCTACCTTACCCTACAGAGTGTCTAATATGTATTGCCCCCC